>PISX010008555.1:0-80995 GCA_004024625.1 Mellivora capensis
GGACATTGCCCTCCAGGGAGCTGAGAGACAGCCTTCGCTGCTGGAATCAGGGAGGGAGGGCAAGACCAGAGGGAGCTTGTGGAATCATCTGGAGGCCAACCAAAGGCCCCTGACTGACTGATTGAGGCCTCAGAGGTCATTTATGGTCTGGCCTGAAGTATGATCTCTCTTCAAGCAAGCAATCAGGTATGAAAACTCACCTAGATGTGAGTTTCCCGCTTCTCCCTTACAGGGAAACCATGTCCCTGCTAGGGGTCAGTATTTTATGAAAACGGAGTAGGTTTTATTCTGTAGGCTTATCATAACTAGGTGACCGTTAACTGAATTCCCATATTTTGGCCTGAGAAAATCTCCAGCAGATGAGCACAGAAGGTCCAGGATAGAGAGGGGCCTTAAAGGGTCTCCAGAGGACGCTCTCTACTGCTCCAGATGTCTCCTTTCGGAGGGCATGCATGAAATAAAAGGATGGCCCTTTGAAGCAAACACTGCCGGTCATCACTGCTAGATGGCTTCAGTGGTCGCAATTACTGACACACTTAGGATGGCTGCATACCCGGACCTCTGGGGAGCATGGTAGTGTCGGGCGGTGGAATGCATAGGAACAGACACAGGGAGCTACATCAGGCCAACCTGGGTACACACCCCAGCTATAATGCTTACTAGTTATACAATCTGGGGCGAATTGCTTGATCTCCATGAGTCCCTGTTTCCTTATCTTTAAATGGAACCCTTTATCTGTCCACATGGAACCATATGAAGATTAAATAAGATCATGGATTTAAGGCACATGGCACATATCCTGCACCTATAGGGGTTATAGTAAACATTATAAATTCCTCTCCCTTCTTACCCTATCTTCTGCCCATAACTCAGATTTAAAAATCTATCAATCTATCTAATTTACCTATATCTATCTATCTAATCTATCCATCTACCAACCATCCACCATCCATCATCCATCCATCCACCATCCATCCACCATCCATCCACCATCCATCCACCATCCATCCATCATCCATACACCATCCATACACCATCCATACACCATCCATCTATCCACCATCCATCCACCATCCATCATCCATCCATCCACCATCCATCCAGCCATCATCCATCCTAGTACTCCTTCCTTGGTATGTTTCCCTTAAAATTCCTATTCCAATAGTAAAAAACTAGCTTTATTTATTTCATTGAGGCTGCAGCTTAATAGCAAGCAGTCTGAGCTGGCTTAAAATACTTGTTTTTCATGTGTTCGTGAGTGTTTAAAAATAGCTATACAGTCGATCTCATCACACAGGCCACTACATTTACTTAATCACACAAAGTCTTACCTGCCAAAAGAGAACATTCTGCTTTGTCTCTTTCTTTCTGAAGAGCCAATATACACTCACCTTAATGATGGATTCGGAACAGACAGTAAGTACTTGGTGAAAATATCTGTTGTAAAGCATGACATTGATTTCTCGTTCATGAGTGTGAGGAATCTGTTTTGTATCTTGTACCATCCTGGTCAGAGGGTACATGTCCATAACACTAGATCCTGGAACGGAAAGAAGATTGTCGCAAATACCCAACATTAGAAGTTTTGAAGCACAAAGGATTTTACCCAAACAGTCGTGTTTGGAAACAACCCATCGGTGAGGTTAGTAATATCGTTCCTAGGATATCTAATGAGGTGAAGATACACTTATTTTCTCTAAAACATTTTTGACAAAAAAAGCAGATGTTATTCAGCAAGACAAAAGCATTCGTTGAGGCCGTCATTAATTTTCAAGTGCAGGTATCCTCTTTTCAGTGATCCCTATTTTTCTATTTTTTTTATAGTCTATATTTTTCCTTCTTGAGAGTGCCTGCCACATGCCTCTCCATCTGGTGTCCAATAATCACAGTGATGGTCAGCTTTCTGCTGAAGGTAAGCTTCCTTCTAGTGATTGGAATTTATTGTTAGCCTTTTCCAACCAGTAACTGATAAAGCACTCTGTAAACACAGTCTTTTTTTTTTTTTAAAGATTTTATTTATTTATTTGAGAGAGAGGCAGTGAGAGAGCATGAGCGAGGAGAAGGTCAGAGGGAGAAGCAGACTCCCCATGGGGCTGGGAGCCTGATGCGGGACTCAATCCCGGGTCTCCGGGATCATGACCTGAGCCGGAGGCAGTCGTCCAACCAACTGAGCCACCCAGGCGTCCCTGTAAACATAGTCTTATTAAATGTAATGAATGAGAACGGTTACAGGCCAGTGCTTGCAACATCAATATTAAATAAGATCAATTTCTAAATCAATGTGGGGAAGTAGGTGGAGAGCAGATATACCTCATTTGCATTTTCCTAAGGGTGCTGGTTTGGTTTTACAGGGACACTACAAATGGCAAATGTGATTTAACTCTCAAAACCAACTATGTATTCTGTGTTGGTGTAATGTCTTGAAATGTAAGAATCCCAAAGCATTTTAAAGATCAGACAAAATGAAACTTTTCTGTTTTATTGTCATGGAGATTAAATTATCAAAAGGTCACTTTGTATTGGGTTTCTCACCAGTTTCCAATCTCACCTGTAGGAAAAGGTGCCCCAGGAGTTAACGAAGCCCTTTCCTAAAGCTGCTTAAATTTTAAGATTAAAATCTGTTCGTGTGTAGAGAAGGACTTAAAAAACTTTTTTTGGTAATATTTCTCAGTTCAAATATTCTAATATGGAAATACGAGAGGAATATGGTAGCCAGATGACCAACACTCGGAGCTTTCTGGTAGAGCTTTTAACATTATATTGTGACTAGCTTTATTCAGAACCCACACCAATGAAGCTAGATATGCTTATGAATTGGTGGTAATCCTCTATGTTTTCAGCACTGCTGTGGAAACAATGCAGTTACAGAGAAAGAATGTGGTTTCAGAAGCCAGATGCTTTGGGATTGAATCTCAGCTCTACCTTTTAACCTGGTGGGTTTTTTTGTTGTTGTTTTATTTATTAGAAGGAGATCGAGCATGTGGCAGGGTTGGGCGGGGGAAGGAGGGGAAGTGGTAGGGAGAGAGAGAGAGAGAATCTCAAGTAGAGTCCACACTGAGCATGGAACTCGACCTGGGACTTGAACTTACCACCCCAAGATCATGACTTGAGATGAAATCAGGAGTTGGATGCTTAACTGACTGAGCCACCCAGGTGTATCAGTCCTGGTGATTTTCTACTGGTCAGCTGAACTGCTTAATATTCAGTGTGTCAGTTATAAACTAGGATAAGTAATAAGTCCTTCCTCCTGTGGGGGTTGTGCAGGTCAAATGAAACAAAGCACATGAAAGCATTCTGTAAAAGAACTTTCTAAAAGGGAGTTGTTGTACCAGAGGAATAGTACAAACGACAGTGACATAACAACAGTATATTCTACAAAGCGTTTCCAGAATGTGATGTTGCTGTCATCGGGGTTTAGATTACTATGGTGGCTTCTCTGGAATCAAAGCATGAAGTAAAGTCTGGGAGATAAGCGTCACGTAATTCTGATGTCAAGTTGATGGCGGCAGTCAATGTACGTGACACACAGAGCTGTATGCTTTTATAAGCAAAGTACTAGCAAAATTACATAAAACCAGGAAGCAATCATGATTTCTTCCTCCTCCTTTTCCTTCTTCTTTTGTCTTGATACTTGAGTCCTTAGTTATTCTGGTGATAAATGGGTTGGAAATGCTGAGCCCACTAATCAAACATGCAAGTAAGGACACTAGGAGAAAATTTGCTTGCAGTTATCAGCATGCTATTTTTGGAAGAGCTAATATAGAAGAGGAGTGCTTATACCTAGAATTAAGTTCTGTTTTACAAGATGTAAAATTATCTATCAAGCATGAAGTGCTAGTTCACTCCTAATCCAGAAAAAAAAAACCCAAACAAATCCAGAGTTAAAAATAATTATATTCTCCACTAGCAGAGATAGCACCAACCATTTCAAATGCATGTCTCCTGCATGTCTCCCTGCCCTAATTAATCCCACAGGAACTCAGAACAGGGGGTCAGTGGGAAAGTGCTTAGGAAATGCATTCTGGGCTGGTGTTCCAGAAGGAGGAAGTATTGGTAATAGCATTCATTTTTCTTCTAAGGCCTGAAGGCATGCATGTGAGCAGCGTTTAATGTAAATGCCTAGCAGAACGTTTTGTGTCTTTAGGAAGCATATTTTTAAGAGGCAACAAATAAAGGAGGCAACAAATCTGTTGGCATCAAGCTGTGGAAGTGTCATTTGGGACTCTATTTTCTCTCCATTTTATGGTCTAGATGCAAAGGCAGGTGGGGACGTCAGCACCTTCTAACTGTCTCAGTACCAGAATGCATGGGGCCAAACTGCCTCGCTGAAGAAAGGGGGCATGGATGCTGGTGTAGTCCCTCAAGATGGTTCATATTCCAGCTCCCAAGAGTCAAAATGGAGCTGGCTTTGCCTTTTATGCAGTAACACATCACATCCCACTTCTTGCTTTGCCCAAGGCCATCTTCCGAGGCTTAAGAACTTAGAGCGCTGACCTAGTTTTTCCAAGGAAGTGCAGGTGCACATTTTATCTACCCAGCCATGGAAAGACAGGAAGGAGTGGAACTGAATGAAATATCTACTGTGATGAATCACAGTTAACACATTCCCCTTCTGCTTCTATTTTTCTTCTAGTTAGTGCTCAAGTGTTAGTTAAAAAAAATGCTTGAAGTCAAGATGGGAGTTTTGCCTGCTGTTAATTGGGCACACTCACCTGTAATAAGCATGCCATGATTGGAATCGTACACCATGGAATAAATCTGCATGTCTCCTGGTCCCCCGTGGCTGTCATGGAACACTTGTAATAGTGAAAGAGTCTGTACATCCCACACCCTGAAAACCTGGGAGAACAAAGAACACAGTTCACCACTTTCACACCGTATGTTCCCCACTCAAAGCTATTTAAGTGAAGCATTTCCAAAGCCTACAGTATGTGCTTAAAAACTTGCAGCAAACCCTATGACCCTGCAATTGCACTACTGGGTGTTTACCCCAAAGATACAGATGTAGTGAAAAGAAGGGCCATCTGTACCCCAATCTTCATAGCAGCAATGTCCACAATAGCCAAACTGTGGAAAGAACTGAGATGTCCTACAACAGACGAATGGATAAAGATGTGGTCCATATATACAATGGAGTGTTATGCCTCCATCAGAAAGGATGAATACCCAACTTTTGTATCAACATGGATGGGACTGGAGGAGATTATGCTGAGTGAAATAAGTCAAGCAGAGAGAGTCAATTATCATATGGTTTCACTTACTTGTGGAGCATAAGGAATAACATGGAGGACATGGGGAGATGGAGAGGAGAAGGGATTTGGGGGAAATTGGAAGGGGGAGACAAAACATGAGAGACTATGGACTCTGAAAAACAAGCTGGTAGTTTTGGAGGGCAGGGAGGTGGAGGTTGGGTGAGCCTGGTGGTGGGTATTATGGAGGGCATGTATTGCATGAACACTGGGTGTGGTGCATAAACAAGGAATCTTGGAATGCTGAAAAAAATAAAATTAAATTAAGATGTTAAAAAACTTGCAACAAGTATGATTTATCTGATGAGCACACCTTTGCTAAACTCCAGTTTGGTTCTAGGTTCAATGATTGTTTGTTAATATTGAAGAAAAATAGAGCAGTGATTAAAAATTTGCTTAAAGGAACCGGATTTTTTTTTTATCTTACAGAGAAATCTGGTATTTATTATTCTTTAAGAATTTGGAGGACTGATCATGACTTAGAGTTCAAATGAAGCCACCCTTCTCTCTACACTCGAGATTGGAAATTAGAGAGAAGACATATTTCAAGTGGAGGGTTTCAAATTGCTCTATTATGACGTAAGAAGATAGAACATTGGGGCACTTGGGTGGCTCAGTTGGTTGAGCACTGGACTCTTGATTTTGGCTCAGGTCATGATCTCAGGGTCCTGCACTTACATTGGAGCCTGCTTGAGATTCTCTATCTCCCTCTCCCCGTCCCTCCCCCTAATTGTTCTTTCTATAAATAAGTAAAATAAATAAATAAATAAAATCTTAAAAAAAAAAAAAACAAATGATGGAACATCTTACTGAATGAGGTTTCTAGAGCTTCCCCCTCCTCCTGCCCAGGCAGTTAAGAAATTCAGAAAGTAGTTTTTAGGCATGGCTTAGATATAGTAAGAGTGTGGGGAAATAGATTATTTAAACTCTCTAATTACTTAAAGAAAGCTTAGGGTTATTAGACTAGAAAAAACAATAAAATACAAATTCAGCAAAAGTAAGTCAAGTTTACCCTTGGTCACTTGAAATATCTGGTCCATCTTAGTCTTCTCCATTATTCTGTTTTTGTAAGCAAGCTGTAGCGTGATTGAATTCCAGAAAGAAGCACGATTTGATCAAGGTGACGTTTTCTAGCATGCATCCTTAAATAATATTTTCACTTTATAATAGTCATTATTAACCCATTAAATTGGAGTATTTGGGGGGTGCCTGGGTGGCTCAGTGGGTTAAACCTCTGCCTTCGGCTCAGGTCATGATCTCAGGGTCCTGGGATCGAGCCCCACATCAGGCTCTCTGCTCAGCAGGGGAGCCTGCTTCCCCCACCCCCTCTCTGCCTACTTGTGATCTCTGTCTGTCAAATAAATAAGTAAACTCTTAAAAATAATTGGAATATTTGTTGAGTAAATGAGTGATCATTGTAGAACTAGATATAAAACTTAGAGTAATTTTGTTAACAGGGAGATACTAACTTCTTGTTTGAGACCCTTGTAATCGAGTTAAATGAGTTCACACCTCACTGTTGCAAAGGCAGTTTGAGTCTTCTGTGTAGACACCTAAAGATGTCTAAGTCATGTGATTTAGGGAGCACTGGTGAGGCGTTTGGCCTCAAAAGTGGATCCTTGGTGGGGGCCAGTATTACTCAGAACCTGTACAGTTGGGAGTTACTTCCTTTGTTCTAGTCAAAACGCAAATTTGGGGGAATAGCTATTGAACCTTATCAGTCTTTTGTGCCATAGGGTAAGTAAGTATTATGGACTATTTATGGATTTAGGTTCTGAGTCCAGATGAGAGACAAATAGAAGAACCTGAAAGAAGAATCGAGGAGTGGCAAAGAAATTTATCTCAACTCAAACTGTTTCTGATTGTATTGCTTTGGCTAAGATGCATTCAGGGTCGGCTTTTTGCTATATGTATATGATCTGAGTGATGGTTGCTGGAAAGGACAAAGGGGAGGGCAGAAGAGGGGTCAGTTCTAGCACATCACCTAGATCCCCGGAACCTCAGGTTTCTTGTTTCTAGAGAAGACATAATAATGTCTTCTCTAGCAGCACTCTGTTCTTCGCTGAACTGATGGGAGCAGGTTTTAAAATCTATAATGTTTTCTGTAGAGTAGTACTGATTCCTTTTTTCCGATTTCTCTCTTCTTCAGTGTTTGGTGCTTTAGGTGTTTTATGTGATTTTTAGGGGTGACTGATGGGCTAGCAGATCTGGCACACTTGTCCTCGGGTCCCACGTGTCATCTCTGTTACTAGTCATACCAACCTGTTCCCCATTTCCAAAACCCTTCTCATTCTGGTCTCTGGGCATGCCACCTACCCTTCCTATCATCTACAACTGCCTTTCAACATCCCTCTCTGTGTAGTGAACTGCTACCCTTTCCTCGCATCTGTTATATGGAGAACTAAGGAGTCACAGCTCAAAAAGTTTGTGCCTTGATGTGCCATTTCTTCTCCAGACACAGGGAAATAGTAAAGAATATATAAAAAAGAGAAGCAAAAAGAAACAGCAAGCCTTTAGAGCAAGACACATATCTCTATAAACAGATCTGAGCAAGAGAGACGCAGGAAGTGAAGGAAGGGTTGCTTCAGGGGGCTGTGCCCTAGAAGTGACCTGGCTGGGGCAGCAGAGAACAGTCCCAGGCAGAGGGGACAAGAGGCTCCTAGTACTCCATGGACGAACCTGGAGCAGCTCCCTCTTTCAGGGCAGTGAGACTGAGGAGCTAAGCCTTTACTTCCATCTGGAGGTACAGTGTTCAGAAAGCTGTGAGACCCGTGAGCGAGGAGGACACTGCTTTTGACCAGGAACTAAACCAAGACAACTTCTGACTCAGGAAGTAGACCTGTTTCTAGACTGCTGCCCAAGGGGACTAGGTCGGGGAAGGTTACAGATATGGAAGACGGAGCATGAAGACATGTGTAAAAGAAATTGTAATTTTCAGAAAAACTGAAAGTAGGCTATCTTCATGAACTTGAGCTAAAAAAGATGTCTTCAATAAGCACAAAAAGCATGAACCATGAAACATAGATTCATTTAACTGAATTAGAATTAAAAATCTGTTTAACCAAAGCCACAATCGCAAAGCCACAAGGGGTAGAGACAAGTCCAATGTTCATTGGCCAAATTGGATACATAGATCATGTACTTACAACGGAATCCCATGCAGCAGCTAAAACAAGTGAACTAGACCTATATGTAAAAACGTGGATTAATCTCAAAGTACAGTGCTGAGGGGGAGAAAGGAAATTTCAGTAGGATTTATTCACAGAGAACATTGAGACATGCAAAATAAGACTATCCACAGTTGAAGGACATCTATACATGTACTAATGGTAATAAAACATAGTGCTCGTTCTAGGCTGAAAAATCCAAAAACTCCTCTGGACACCTTCCGTTGGTCATCCTTCTAATTCAGATGTCCCCCCTGCAGATGCCCATACTACCCGTCTATGCAAATAGTAATTAGCAATTGTCATATGATGATTTGCTAAGGGGCCTTCTCTACTAAACTGTACTCCCTTGAGGGAGGAACCATATGCTATTTGTTTCCCCAGTATCTTACGTGTTCTCTTTAGTTCGATTGGTTATTTAACTGGATTTGGGTCAGTTCGCTTGCTTATTCCCTGTCTTGGTCCAGGACCTTGTACGAACTTACAGAGGAGCAACACCGCATAGACAGTCAGAACTCACACTGTAACTGGTTAAATCAATTAATAAATGGGACGGCATCAGCAAACAGAATTCACGGAGTCTGTTTTTAGGTGGTCTTCATACGTTAGCTACCTTGGAAGAAAGGGGAGTAGGGATAGGAATTAGGCTGTGCTGATTCTAGTCCTATTCACTACTCATTTCCCTCAGGGGTTGACAGTGTTCCTGTGGTCCGTGTTAGTGCTTCAAAGTCTGAGAGACAGAGGGGAGTGGGGATTAGGAAGGGCATGACGTTTGTGAGAGAGACGGCGTTGCTGTAGAAGGAAAATCTGAGATGACAGGTGACTTCTACTAAGGCAGCTCTGCGTGCACAATGGAGTGTTTGTAAATGACAAATTAAATATTATGTATGTGTAAAACAGAAATTACAGAAGATATTCACCTCCTAGTGGCAGAAAACTAATGATTTCCAAGTAAATTGGGAATGCAGGAGTTAGGAGGATTTTTTTTTTTTTTAACATTGGGAAAAATTCAACTGAAACACTGCAAGGCTTTGAGGATAGTTATTCATCCCTAAATATCAAAGAGAAGGACAATAGAAAGCCCTCCCCTGAAGATTTTTTGTGAGGGATAATTAATAAGCAATGATGAAGCAAAAAATTTGAAAACTCTATGTGTTTCTGCACCAGGAGTAAGAGGACAGTTTCAATGCAACGAGGTTTCCTGGCTTTTCTTCCAAACTCAGTACCAATCACTATTGTCCAAATGCATTAATAAAGTGCTCTTTTGGGGGCTCCTGGGTGGCTCATTTGGTTAAGCGTTTGCCTTTGGCTCGGGTCATGATCTCAGGGTCCTGGGATCGAGTACCATGTCGGTCTCCCTACTCAGTGGGAAGTCTGCTTCTCCCTCTCCCTCTGCTCCCCACTGCTCCTGTACTATGACTCTCTCTCTCAAATAAATAAAACTTAAAAAAAAAGGGATTCTTTTAAAAAAATCTTGGTGGGTATTTATGATAGAGTGACCTAGAGCAAAATATCTGATGTGTAGGAGTTGGCCTGAGATACATAAAAAAAGGATTGTAAAAAGGTGCAAAACTGACATGACATGCACAATTCCTTATACAGCTAGGTGCTACAGAAGCAAAAGATCAGCAGAAGCACGATTACAGCTGTTCTTGAACAGATGACTTTCGTCTGCTCTGGAGCGTGGATACAACACAAGGAATTATCATGCACCGTAAGAGTTATTTGAGCGGAAGTTTGAACACGGTGCTGAAACTTGTATTGGCAGAAATCTTTAGATTTGCACTATCATTTAGATAGTGGAAAGGGCATGGGGAATTCAGCATTTCTTTTTTTTTTTTTTAAGATTTTATTTATTTATTTCACAGAGATCACAAGTAGGCAGAGAGGCAGGCAGAGAGAGGGGAGGAAGCAGGCTCCCCGCTGAGCAGAGAGCCCGATGCGGGACTCGATCCCAGGACCCTGAGACCATGACCTGAGCCGAAGGCAGAGGCTTAACCCACTGAGCCACCCAGGTGCCCCCGGGAATTCAGCATTTCTGATTTGTCAAGGGAAGTTGGGATTTTGCCAGCCTTCCTAATTTCACCCAATGACTACAAGAGGTTCATTAGATTTTAGACCCCAGATGAATCAGATTAAGGCTAGATGACTTTACGTAGAAGAGCCTGAAGATAGCCGCTATTATGACTCTCCTAAGGGCGACACAGTATTACAGACACGTCCGGAATTGGAAACAGACATGTATAACAGTGGTACAGATGGTAGGCAGGCAACGTTACTTGTGTCGGAGTTCAATGCAAAAATGTGTTTTTTAAGCTCTTACAAATAACAAGAAGAAAAAAAATTTTTGCTACGTGGCATGAAAACTGTTAATTTGGTTGTCTGCTTCTCACATTTCTCCTGTGTGGTGACTGGCAAACAGAAATGAGGGGAAGCCAGCCAGCATGCCTTTGAGAAATTAACTTTTTAGTGACCAAGTTATTAGATGTGTTTAGTAGGAAATTTCAAGCCGTACAAAAACCAAAGTCCCCTTTCCCACCTCCCCTCTCCTTCTGGGCTCTCCAGTTCTACTTCTTCGGTTAATCTCTGTTGCTAATACTGCCTCTGGAGACCGACAAGCTCAGCTGAATCCTCCCTCCTTCACCACTCACTGGCTGGGTGACCTTGGGCAAATCACTAAACATCTCTGAGCCTTAGTTTTTACATTTGTAAGGGAGATTATACCAGAACCTATCTCATGCACTTGTCACAAATATTAAATGAGGTCACATAGAGAAAGAGCTTACATCTACGTGAGGGCACATTTAACTACTTAAATTTACTTCATTCTTTCTAACGGCTGCATAGTATTCTGTTGTACGAATGCTCCATAAATTATTTTAATTAGCCCCCAACTGATGGAGGTAGGCTTATTTCTTTTATTTTCTTTTAGCAAAGTAATAGTGATGCAAAAATTATATGTAAATTTTTGTACAGTAGTCTAAACATACTGGTTTGATAAATTCCTAGAAGTGGCATTTGGTGTCAAAGGGTATGAGCATTTTAAGTTTTGCTAGCTTGCCTTCCGCGGTTACAATTTCATGCCTTCTTAATTCCAAGTTGCAAAACCAGCTTTTGCATAATTAGCTCCAGTTCTCAAGGAGAGCCGAACCTGCTGTTTTTGTCATTGCTAGGTTTTGCCATCAAAGATTTATGGCGGCTCTGCTTTATTTGCTCAACCAGGTTTTAACTGCTTTCGGGCAGAGATTACATGAAATGATATACGGGCACTGGGCAGGATACAATGTGAGGCACTGAGCTGGGGCTCGTGTATGGACTGATTCGTATTAAGGGAGCAGGAAGTCAAGATTCCTGGTAGGATCGCTCAGAGACAGCCAGATTTCCAGCCAAAGAACCACGTCAGGCTTCTTCGAGAGTTCTATTTACTGAGACATGAAAGTCAGTGTCAAGAACATACCCAGCAAGTATAATTACTTTAGGTAGACTGCAGTGAACATGTATGTGTGCATGTGCAAAGGTGTGTGTGTATTTGTTCAAGGGGTCTGAGGGTCCTGAAAGCTGACGGAGTGGGGGTGGGGCCAAGGGGAAACAGTCCCACAGGACGAAACTCAGAAACATCATGGCCCACCTTAAGAAAATGTGCAATGACAGCAAAGTGTCCCAGATTACATAACTAGAGAGTGATAGCCACGAACGGAAGGAAGCTTCATGTACGGGCTGGTTCCCCAGTGTCTTTGTAGGCATATCCGCTCCCATGGCTCAGAACCACCAACAGGGTCTTCTTTTGAAGATGGTCAGTGAGCTGTCCTGGGGTTACAGACTGAAGGAGAACAAGGCCTGTACTTAAGCGAAAAGCTAACTTCTTTGCTTCAGACTCTTCAAGTTGAGTGTGAATCCCAAAGCATGGGCCCTCACTTCCTTACTCTTAGCTTGTGCGTTCTCTTCACAGTTGGTCACTTATTAGCTGAAGGTTCCTATCATATAGTGATCTTCCCCAGTAAATTCCAATAGTCACTCTGAGGAAAGATCTGAGACTAGTAACTCTTACCTCTTGAGGATGTTTCAAATCACAGTTTACCCAAAATGGAATGTCCCAAGAGCAATACAAGGACAGAAGGTGGCAAATGCTAGGAGTAGTAAAATCAGGCTCTCAATTATGGATACTTCCAGTTATCCAAAAAGTAAGAAAAAAAAAAACAACCAGCTGGAATTTGGTTTCAATAATCCCATAGGGAAAGAAAGCATAAAGAGCTAAAGCCAGAAAATAGTTCTGATTTTTACAACTTAAAGGAAATATATTTTCAAGCGTCAGTTTTTCTTCCTATCCCTTGGTCTATTTCAAGTACCCACATTTTTTACTCACCAAAGAGGGATGAACTCCATTTTTCTCTTGGTGAAGTCTTCTTGGAGATGTGATATTTCGCTGAGATTTGAAGGATGGCTTGGTGGGTGTGGGACGAGAGTGACTGCAGACAAAGGCAGGATAGCATGAAGACTTTGGGGGAAGAGCTGGGTGATGTTTAGACTATCCAAGACAAATAAGTAGCAACAAAACTAGAAGGACTATAGAGAACCCTAAACACTAGAAAAGAGAATTTGAATTTTATTTACAAGGCAAGGGGTGCCTCTGAAGATTTGTAAGAAGGTACTGACAAGGTTGTAAGTGGATAGGGAGTGATTAACACAAGACAGTGTAATATTTGGGTGGTGGGGAGATGAGAGAAACTGAAGCAGGAGGACCACAAGTGCCTTCTACTCTCTCTTTCTCTTTCAACTGGGAGCCCGTCAGTGGGTGTGAACTAAGATCATAGTGTGGGAACAAGAATGAGGTGCCAGATATGGGAGATGTTTCAGAGACTTGGAGACTGGCCAGTGGATGGCGGTAGGGAAGCAGAAGTTTTAAAGTTGACTTTAAAGCTGGTCATGGTTCAGCGGGAAACAGATGATATCATTAACCGCTGGAGGAAGACCAGAAGTCAGGAAAAGGGGATTCGAAGAGGAAAACCAATTCAGATGTAGATAAGCAGGAATTTTGTAAAGGGTACGTAAAAACCAAATGGTCCTTTTCAAGGAACCTTGAAGAGAGGGATATTGAGCATAACAAGAAGACAGATGCTGGCTGTTGAAAGAAGGTTCTGGATGGGGCAGTATTTGACTAGGAGAACGAGAGCAGGGATTCGATTCAGGAAGCAAGAGAAATACTTGTCCTCGGGCGGGAGGAAAAGAAGAGAAAGTAGCAAAAAATACCGAAAAACACAGAAACATTTTGAGGTGGAAAAGATGGAAGTCAATGAAGCGACCTCGAATTCTCGGCTCAGCAGAAGATAAGGTAGCTTGGGAAGAGTGCAGAGGGGCGTCAGGGGCTCTGAGAGAATAGAGATGGTGTTTAACTGTCATGTAGACTGGACAGGTACTCGGCAGGAGATGAATATAAATGACTGAGTGGCAAACTCGAAGAGACTCTTGAATACCGAGAACAAACAGGATTGTGGGAGGGGAGGCGGGTGGGGGATGGGCTAACCGGGTCATGGGGATGCAGGGGGGCACTTGTCGAGATGAGCGGGCGCTGTTACGTGTCAATGACGAGCCACTAAATTCTACACCCGAAACCAGTACTATGCTCTGTGTTAGCTAACTCGAATTTAAATAAAAATAGAGAGACAGAAGTAAATAAATAAATAAATAAATGAGTAGCATCGCCGGAAGCCTGGGTCTTTGGAAAGCCTCCCCCCATCCCCTGCCAGAGACCATAATCTACACCTGCGTGGTCACAAAGGAGGTCCAGGACCAACACCGACAGATCCACACAAGTCCCGTCCCCGACTACAGAGCGTGGACAGCACCTGTCTTTCTGGTACCTGCTGGTGTTTACCGAGGCCCCGTTACACACCAGGCGCTGTGTTGTGTGCTTGATTGCTAATCTCATTTCATCTTCACACCAACCCTGTGAGGAAGGTGTTCTGTTAGCCTCCTCAGTGATCTCAAATAACTCATCCAAGGTCACGGCCCGTAACAGTCAGAGTCAGACTGCAACTCAGGTCTGCCCACTTTTCGAGGCCATTCTCTTAGCCGCACTTCCTGGGAGTGAGACAATAGGATCATCTTCATTCGGGACAGTGTCTTCGACATGGTCTTCAACAGGATGGCATCCAGCCAGTCTGCAGGCTAGGTTGCCAACCCTGTGGCTTGCTCCAACAATATTCCCCTGGCTCCTGATTTCAGGACATTGCTGCTTGCTCTAGAGGACACTCCCAGCCTAGTGAAGCTGACTTCCAGAGTGAAAATTAAAAAACAAAAAAGCAACTGTTAACCCATTTGCCATCTGTTAGAAGTCATCAAAGCAAGCATATGTCTCTCCTCAGCAGAAAGAAGAAAAAATCATCTTTTCTATCTAGACTTGTGCTTGAGAAAGTTGCCAGCCATGGTTCCCATTGGTTTTTGTCAAGGAGGGGAAAGGAAGTCTTTATTTCTCCCAGCACCTGTTGGCGTTGGTCAGCTCTCAGGGAGCAGGAGATGGGGTACGGGGAGCCCTTGACTAGAAACAAGGGTAGCAGCTGCAGAGGTAAGAAATATCGGGGCAGAGGGTCTACAGAACCAGGAGGAAGGATGGAATTTGCTCTAAGGGCTTCACCCAAGGGCGTAGTAGTCACGTAACCGGCTGGCGATTCAGTAAAGCTTGACATGATGAAAACTTGTTTATGAAGAAATCTGAACAAATGATAGATGTGTAAAAACATCTGTTAATTTTGCTGTAACTAATGATATTAATAGTGATGACAGCTTCAGCCGAAACATGCGTATGCCTACTTTGCTGTTCTTTCTGACTCACGGACTTGTTTCCCAGATCTTTGTAGGACTGGTGCCTCTGGTCATTCCGGTTTCCGCTTTCTCATCATCCCCTTGGAGGTGATTTGCAGTCACCGCACATGGCTGTGTTATCTGTTCATTTTAATACTTTTCTTGCTGTCTTCCACTTTATCTGCTACCTTGTTTGTCTCTCTCTTCCCCTAGAATGGAAACTTCCTGTGAAGTTTCTGCCTTCTGCCTCATTCTTCTCTCTCTGCCTCATTCAGTGTTCCCTCTCTGGAGCCCATTAGCCCCTGTCACGTAATAGATGCTCAAGAAATAAATGCTTTCTGAATAAGTCATGAATGATCTCCTTTAATCTTTATAACAATCCTGGAGGCAAAACTACATTTTACACATTTCTGCGTGGAAGATATTAAGTAATTTGCCAAGTGGAGCTGCTGGGATGCTTGAATGAGCATCAAGCTAAGACAACTCTCTCTGTTTACAAGAAATTAGAAAGCTGACGTCCTGTGTCTATTCACCTCTGGGCATGAGTGGCCTAAATGTTTGCTAGAAAGATATCTTTGTTTTCTTTCATTTCTCTAGAGGCAACTCCAGGTCTCAATTCATAATGTGGTTTAATTTTAGCACCTCAAAACCTTCAATATCTTTCCAGTACCATTAAAATTCCTTTGCAATTTAATTAAAATTAAAAATAGTTTCCTTATTATAAAAGCAATGCTTATTTACTGTAAAAAATTGATAAGAAAAGAAAGAAAAAAAAACACAAAAAAGAAAAAAAATTAATCCATTCACAATCTTGCACTCAGGTAATCACTAGCATCTTATTAATCTCCTCTGGTAATATAGGATAGCCAAAGGTACATTTTAAAATGGGTTAATTTGGGGGCAGTGAAGTGCTCAGCTGGTTAAGCATCCAGTCGATTTGGGCTCAGGCATGATCTCCAGGTGGTGATGGAGCCCCATGTTGTGCTCTGCTCTCAGCGGGGAGTCGGCTTGACATTCTTTCTCTCCCTCTTCCTCTGCCCCTCCCCCCAAATAAATAAATCTTCAAAAAAATATAATGGCTTAGTTTCTTACATACTGTTTCATGAATATATTGTTTAGATTTTTCACATTATTGTTCATCTATATAATGTTGAAAGTCAATATATTTCGATCATGTGAAAGGATACATTGTAACTTTCAGAATGGAGGGGAGGGGGAATTAGAGGAAGGAATTCACAAGGTACAAACTTCCAGGTGCAAGATGAGTAAGCCCTGGGGATGTCACCAACAGCATGGCGACTGCCGCTGCTGTGTGGTGTGTAGGGAAGTTGAGAAGAGAGTAGATCCTGAGAGTCCTTATCACAAGAAGAAACTCTTTTTCTTCCTTCCCTTCCCTTCCCTTCCCTTCCCCCTCTCCTCTCCTCTCCCCTCCCCACCCCTCCTTTCCTCTCCCCTCCCCTCTTCTCCTTTCCCTTTCCTTCCTTCCTTCCTTCCTTCTTTCCTTACTTTTCTTTCCCCTTTCTCTTTTCTCTCCTGCTTCCTCCCTCCCTCCCTCCCTTCCTCTCTCTCTCTTTCTTTTCTTTTTTTCTCTTTCTTTCTTTCTTTGATGATGGATGCTACATTTAGCCACCAGGTAGCTATGTGACCTTCTGCAGGTTACTTCGGTCTCATTTGCCTTTACATATGCAAAACTGTGATAATTATCTTCTAGGGTTGTTATTAGCATCAGGTGAGTTTGAGTATATAAAATATGGGCCACAGTGCGTGGCTTGGTAAACATTTGATAAGTGGTAATTACTTTTTTAGATTTTATACTGATTTATTTTAGAGAGAGAAAGAGAACATGCATGTGTGTGCATGAGTGGGGGAGAGGGGAGAGGGGATAATCCCAAGCAGACCTGGGACCCAGCTAAGCAGAGGGATCCAGGACCCTGAGGTCATAACCTGAGGCGAAACCAAGAGTCAGTTGTTTAATGGACTGAGCCACCCAGGTGCCCCCAATAAGTATTAATTATTATTATAATTCATAGAAAGTTTGGATGTCTTTGAGGTCATATTCATTTTTCCTTTAGCCACAGGTGTTATGCTTAGGAATTACTCTAAGGCTATATGAATATTCACCTATATGAATATTTTCTTCTGGAAAATACCAGAACTTCTATATTTTTATATTTTACATTTAAGATCTTTAATATACATGGGATGTATTTTGTGGTTTGTTATGAAGTGATCATCTGATCACATATTTTTTCCTTATATGTTTCCCAACATTTACTGAACAAACTATCATTGCCCACAGATTTGGAGTGCTACTTTTATTATGTAAAAACTCCCATACACATGTGAACTCATTCTTGCCTTTTCTCTTTCTTCAGGGTTGTGTCTCAACTAGCTCTGCATTGACTACTGCTCTGTTTCATTTATTGCGGCTTTAGGATATCTGTTAGTATCTGACAGGGAAAGAAAAATGCCAGCTTATAATGCTATTTTCCAAAGTTTCTAAGATATTCTTGTATGTCAGTATTTTTACATTAACACTAAACTTGGCAATCTGATACTTAAATAATCATGAATAGCATTAAAAAATAACAGCATTAGGGACACCTGGGTGGCTCAGTGGGTTAAGCGTCTGCCTTCAGCTCAGGTCATGATCCCAGGGTCCTGGGATCGAGCCCCACATCGGGCTCTCTGCTCCGCGGAGAGCCTGCTTCCTCCTCTCTCTCCCTGCCTGCCTCTCTGCCTACTTGTGATCTCTGTCAAATAAATAAATAAAATCTTTAAAAGTAAATAAATAAAAATAAATAAAAAATAACAGCTTTAAAAATAGCTTAATTTGATGGAGAATACCTTTTATGGTACCATAGTCCTTCCTATGCGGAAATAGCATGTCTCTCTGTTCATGTTTACATCATAAAAACTTCAGAGTTATCTTAATATTATAGTGAATATTGCTTGTTAAGGTTATTTCTAGGTATTTCACATTTTTTTTTTTTTTTTTTGCTCTTGTGAATGCTAGCTCTTTGACCACTGTGGCTACTGCTCTTACACAAACATTTATTTTTAGAAATTGCTATTGTCATGAGCCACGTTACTAACTTATCTGCTCTTGAAATTTCAAGCTGATCTTGTGTGTCAACTGTACTTCAAATTTAAAAATTTAAGGTGATCTTTTTGAATTTTTCATGGAGACAATCACATTATTTGCAAATAGAATGATTCCGTCTCCTCATATCTCGTATTCGTAACTCGTTTTTTTTTCTTATTTGAGCACATTGGTTAGAACATGTTAAACTCTGGAGAGTCAATTATCATATGGTTTCACTTATTTGCGGAGCATAACAAATAACACGGAGGACATGGGGAGATGGAGAGGAGAAGGGAGTTGAGGGAAATTGGGGGGGAGATGAACCATGAGAGACTATGGACTCTGAAAAACAACCTGAGGGTTTTGAAGGGGTGGGGGGGTGGGAGGTTGGGGGAGCCAGGTGGTGGGTACTATGGAGGGCACGCATTGCATGGAGCACTGGGTGTGGTGCAAAACTATAGATCTGTTATGCTGAAAAGAAATTTAAAAATATATATATATAAAAAAGAACATGTTAAACTCTGTTTAAGGACAGCCACTATGACAGAAGCCTCGCGCTTTCTGTCTTGGCCCAAAATGTCCCGTCTGCAACGGGAGGGCCATACTGGCTCCTTCCCAGCGCCTCCTCCCTGAACGCCTGTCTTCAGACGTGTTCTTCCCAGCGCCCTCGTCAGCAGAAACCCGGCAGGAATGGTGGCTCATCATTTCCGTCTCCTTCCTGACAATATTCTTCTCCGTGATAGAAGCTATTTCAGTCAAAAACTCTATGTGTTCTAGTTTTTCCAGTAGTTGATTTTAGGGGGAAAGGCGGCTGGTTTCATTTATGTGGTTTTCTGTTACCTTCGCTGAGGAGAGGCTGATGATGTGTTGATCTTTCTCGTTTGTTACGATCTCCGTGATGCTGAACATGTGCCCCACGAGCTTCCCCACCGGCTTGGTGCTGATGTTGGGGTGCCACAAACGGAGCACCTTGTCATCTCCTGGAAAGGGCGACATGGGGGGATTATTCGTTTTCTCCGGGACACAGCTGGTCAAAGTTTAAAGAGTCCCTCTCGCTCAATCATAACCTTATCGTCCTTCTAATATCAAATCACAGTCTGCTTCTTCCAGGACGCCCTCTAGGATTGACTTGTTTTGGAACCCCTTCCTCCTGTCAAGGCTGTTTGGGAATAATTGTATTTACACACACAAATGTGAATTCTTATAAATATTTTATGAGTCCTTTTCTTGATTCAGTACTTTCCCACTCATTCATGGATTAATGTATTATTTATGCTTTATTTACTTCCCCAAGTATTTTAGACAGCTGTTCTTTTGTTTTCACATTCAGAGGAAGAGGAAAATTGCACATAATCTCTACCATTATAACAAATTAAATGTCTCCATCTTCTCTTCTAGCACATATCCATAAGCATATATAATTTGCCTGTAGTTATATCCATAGCATACATACTATTTTTTTAATTGTTAAAATCATATGGATACACAGTAAAATATTTACACAATATGGTAGGGTATAATTTTTGTCAAAAATGTCTTCTTTTCGGGGACGCCTGGGTGGCTCAGTTGGTTAAGCAGCTGCCTTCGGCTCAGATCATGATCCCGGCGTCCTGGGATCGAGTCCCATATCGGGCTCCTTGCTCGGCAGGGAGCCTGCTTCTCCCTCTGCCTCTGCCTGCCACTCTGTCTGCCTGTGCTTGCTCACTCTCTCTCCCTCTCTCTCTGACAAATAAATAAATTAAAAAAAAAATGTCTTCTTTTCGGGGTGCCTGGGTGGCTCAGTGGGTTAAGCCTCTGCCTTCGGCTCAGGTCATGATCCCAGGGTCCTGGGATCGAGCCCCACATCAGGCTCTCCGCTCAGCAGGGAGCCTGCCTCCCCCTCTCTCTGCCTGCCTCTCTGCCTACTTGTGATCTCTGTCTGTCAAATAAATAAAATCTTTAAAAAAAAGTCTTCTTTTCCCTCAGAATCCCTACTTCCATTCCCTATAGCTAATCACTGTTCACTCTTCTTCTTACAAATAAATTTTTATGTTCAGAGTAAAGAAAAACACTTTTCCATTCATATTTAAATGCTTTGAATTATTTTCTGCAGGTATTTCGATCCCCACTTCTGAACAACAAAAAGATCACTAACTTTTATCTTTGTTATACCCATTAATAATATCAATGTTGTCAAAATACTAAAAAAAAAAAAAATCGCTGTTTCTTGAAACTTATTTTTACCCTGAAATCACAGCAATGCTATTTTGAGCAGAGAGAGACAGACCAAAACAAAGTTGTGTAGAATGGATTTGTCACTTTGTTATTATATGTGACACTGGCAGGACTGGTCGCTTTTGTTTTCTTCCCAGTTTATGGAGATATAATTGATATAAAACATTGTGTGAGTTTAAGGTGTGCAACATGATTATTTGGTATATGTATAGGGCTTGCGGGCACCTGGGGGGCTCAGTTGGTTTAGCATTTGCTTGTGGCTCAGGTCGTGATCCCAGGGTCCTGGGACAGAGTCCTGCATCGGGCTCCTTGCTCCCCAGGGAGCCTGCTTCGGCATCTGCCTTCCCCCCAGCAACCATGAATAAATAAATAAAATCTTAAAGAAAAAGTATAGTGCACACTTCAGCAGCACATATACTAAAATTGGAACGGTGCGCATTGTCCCTGCGCAAGGATGGAATGAGTATGTATTGCAAAGTGATTATTACAGTAAGGTTAGTTAACATGGGCCTCACCTCAGGGTCACCTTTTTTCCTTATCATGAGAACTTGTAAGATTTGCTCTCTTCATAACTTTCAATTATAAATACAATACTGTTAACTGTAGTCCCACATGTATATTATATCCCCCAAACTCACTCATCTTCTAACTGGAAATTTATACCCTTTTTAGCATACAAATTTAATATATCCAATATAATTAAAATAATAAAATGTACTTGCTCATCTTTTTTTTTTTTTGCATTTATGGAAGACCACAGGACCACACCTTCATAATTGCTACATCAAAATTTCCTACCATTTGTCTATCGATAAGTGTTCCTGCTAACTCTAGTTTTTCACTTTACTCAAGAACACTGCAATAAATATTCATGTGGGGTATTTTCCCTTTTGGGCATATACACGAGGGGTAAAATCTCATATTGTGGGGCACCTGGGTGGCTCAGTGGGTTAAGCCTCTGCCTTTAGCTCAGGTCATGATCTCAGGGTCCTGGGATCCAGCCCTGCATCGGGGCTCTCTGCTCAGCGGGGAGCCTGCTTCCCCCACCCACCCCCTGCCTGCCTCTCTGTCTACTTGTGATCTTTGTCTGTCAAATAAACAAAAAAAGTCTTTAAAAAAAATCTCACGTTGTTAGGTTGCTTTCCAAAGTGATCGTACTCAATGCCAAGGCCATCAACTATATATGATTATACCAGTTTCATCAGATTCTGGCCAGCACATGGATATTATCGTGCTTTAAAATATTTGCTATTTTATTTTATTTTTTTAATTTTTAAAATTGTATTTATTTATTCGACAGAGAGAGAGAGAGAGAGAGAGATCACAAGTAGGCAGAGAGACAGGCAGAGAGAAAGGGGGAAGCAGGCTCCCTGCCGAGCAAAGAGCCCGATGTGGGGCTCGATCCCAGGACCCTGGGGTCATGACCTGAGCCAAAGGCAGAGGCTTAACCCTCTGAGCCACCCAGGCGCCCCAATATTTGCTATTTTAATGTCTAAAATGAAACTTTGTTTTTTTAAATTTATATGACAGCTGATGCTGCTGAGTATTTTCTCCCGTGTATATCTGCTAATTGTATCTCCTCCTGTGAATTTTTTGATCATATCCTATATCCATAGTCCATTAGAATTCTGGTGGTAGTAAAAATTAAATTTAATAAAATTTTATTATCATATGCACACACACACACACACACACACACACACATCCAGCTTTATGCTAAAGACAGGCTAGTTGTTCACCACACCTTTAACTGTCTCTTGTTGGATGCATAGCTAGACGACATTTCCCAGGCTCCCTTACAGTTAGATGTGGTCAGATTATTGACTTTCAGCCAGTAAACCAAGAGAATTGATTTAGATTTTACATGACTTGCAAGAAAGACATTTCCATTTTGTCTGAGTCATTACACATCCTGGGGTTTATTTGTTACAGCATCAAGCATTACCTGAACTAATGCATAGTCATAGTCTAATTGTTTTAATTAATTAATTATTATTAAAAGATTTTATTTATTTATTTGACAGAGATCACAATGAGGCAGAGAGGCAGGCAGAGAGAGAGGTGGTAGCAGGCTCCTCGCTGAGCAGAGAGCCCGATGTGGGGCTCCATCCCAGGACCCTGAGATCATGACCTGAGCTGAAGGCAGAGGCTTAACCCACTGAGCCACCCAGATGCCCCCATTTTTTTAAATTAAATGATTTACTTTAATTTAATGATTTAAATATGATTTGTCCAGAATCACATATCAGAAAATAGTATCACAGTAGGAATATTTGGTGCATTCTTGAGCATCTTATTTATTTCCCAGGACCGTCAGGGCACTAGGAAAAAAAGATTAAATAATAACATTATAGCCTACGTTATAATTTAATGTAACCTAAGTTATAAACTCACAATTTATGTATTAACAAAATCTAAAATTCAAAGTGGTCGTGTTAATCAGGTAGCATATATTTTGTAGCCCACAGGATGGATCGGCTGATATATATTGGACTTTTTATGGAAATATACTTGCACACATTGAAAGAACCAGTTACGTGGGAGAATTAGGTGACTTGCCAGTTGGCTATTCATAACCCAGGGAAATGTGATAGACACAGATATTTTCATAATTCTATGATTATGTTGTCTGGCTCCATGAAAAAAGGGAAGAGAGTATTTTCTTAACCTTTTTCTTTCTCCCCTTTGAATATTCTAAACCATTCTTCAAATCGTAGCCTGACTGTATTTCCAAGACTATTTCAGAATGTCTTCACAGTCTTTAAAACCAAGAGCCCCTCCCTATGTGCCCCTTGCCCCTGGCATCTTTTATAATTAATGACCCAATTTCCTGGACCATCCACTTAAAAGCAGAACTTATTTCTTATTATGCCATCTCAAGTGTTTATCCCACAATAGGAGTTCAGGTATTTATTGAACTCCGATAACTTCAATCTTGGGATGCTGAATCCTGGCCCAGAGGTGTAACTATCTAGTGGCACAAGAGAGGGAAAACATCCAGACAAAAACAAGCCTCTATTGAATGTTTGCCTGACTCCTGTTTCATTCCAGAGGTCCCTGGGGACCTGAGTCTTACTAGAGGTAGGCTAAAAAATCTCAGGGCACAGCTCACTCTTACTTTCCATTTCTCCGACATCTGGTATGGATAGAATTACTTCCCCAAAATTCAGATGATGAAACCTTGACCCCTAATGTGATGGTATTTGGAAATGGGGCCTTTGGGAGATAATTAGATTTAAGTGAAGTTATGAGAGTTGGGCCCTAATGATGGGATTAGTGTCCTTGTAAGAAGAGACCAGAGAGCTCGCTTACTCTCTGAGAGCGAGAAAACAGCCATCTGCAAGCCATCTAGAGGGCTCTCATTAGACATTGATCACATCCTGGCACTTTGACCTTGGACTTCCAACCTCTAAAACTTTGAGAAATAAATTCCTGCTGTTTAAGCCACCCAGCCTATGGTATTTTGTTCTGGCGATCTAAGCTGACCAACACAGCACCCAAGAAATTTTAAGGACTGTTGTCAATGGGTAAGTGGGATATTTTCTTTCTTTGTTTCATTTCCTTGTTTCTTTGTTTAAGTAGGATTTTTTTTAAATTTAAAACTTCCATGTTATCCTTATTAACAAGAAGAAAAATATCTTGAGAAATTACTGTACACTTGACATTTTGCTGGATGTTGAAGATACAAAAAAATTCTAGATACTGACCCCACTGAAAGTCTTTTTTTTTTTCTTCAGAAGACCAAAACATACCCTTTCAGACTTAGTTCCAACCCTTCCTTCCTAATGCTGCCCCTGATCACTGTCCCCAGCCTCAGATGGTGTTAAGGCTGCTTCTTTCCATTCTGAGGGTGTTTGCTTCAGATTTTGTTTATGGCATGAACTCTATCCAGCCATCGAGGTTTGTGTAAAGATCTGTTTACCCATTATCTGGTGAGGCTCATATTTCTCATCTATAGTGTTTGACAAATAGCAAGTACATAATATGTGTTTGCTAAGTAAGTGAGTTGGCTAATCGAGTGACTCATGAAGTGCTTAAAAAATACTGGTTTTGGGAAAGTCTACCTTGATTTGAAACAGGGCTCTATAGCTCATGAGCCTTATGGCTCAAAGAAGTGACCTCACCTCCTGTGTCTGGGTTTCCTTATCCGTATATATAATGGGGATGACCAGAATTTATGTCATAACCTTATTGTGAGACTAAATGGGGTCATCCATGCCATGGATAATCTGAGCGGTTCCTGGAGTATGAGCTAATTCTCCTCTGTTCTTCTTCTAAGTCCCTGCCATTTGCAACATGTTTTATATGTTTGGGGGGAGAGAGCAAGGAACTGATACACTGATATATGAAACATGGGTCCTGCTCTGGAGAGTTTGAAATCTGGTGATAGCACTAGGGCAAGCATAAAAAATATAGAGGGAAAGGAAGTAGTCACAGAAAATAAAAATATGAAGGTAGGGCTTAATACTATAAACAATACATTATGGTTCATTAGGGGTTAATTCCTTGTTCCTTTGTTATTTTCCATTTATCTTCGTTTCTCTCTTTCTTTTTGTTAACCAGGATTCTGATAAAACCACATATAAAGATAGGATTTTCTTCCCTTTAGCAAGTTCTTATCTCAGCTGGTGAGTCAGTGGATCCAAATATCTCACTCTTGAGGACATGAGCTGGCTCAGTGCACAGAGAAAAGGAAGGGAGGGAGGGACTGTGGGAACCAGGTTACAGTGGTCCCAGTGGTACGGGGGCGGGGGGGGAGGAGCAGGGGCTGGGAGCAAAAAGAACAGACTGGAGCTCCCAGCTGCCTAGTCACATGTCAGGTGATGAGTTGAGGCAAATCATTCTCTTTTCTGGGGCCTCAATTTTCTTATCTGTATAGTTTTGATCTCCCAAGATTCCTTCCCACTCTGAAGTTTTATGATTGTGTGCTGTGGAGGGAGAGGTTACTACAGTGAGAATACAGAGAGCAATCTGGAATTGTAAAGGTCATGAGATAAACTCCAGATTATCAGTTACCTGAATCATACTGAATAATTTCCGTAAAGCAGGATCTTGCTTGTGTTGAGGTTTTGCTGGCAACGGCTGAGAAGTCTCGTCCTTGCGGTTGGCCGGGCTGTCCCTGAAATGGACTTTGTCACTCCTGGAAGATGAGGTCAGGCTACCCTTAGAAGGAAATATGTGACTTGGGTGCCACAGAAAGAAGGATACAACGGAAGACTGCCACGTGAGAAATGCGGCAAACAAAGAGCTTTGTCCAGTGTGCATTATGAAGGAAGCCCCGTCTTACAGGGGTCTCCTCCGGTCTGCTCCCAGAGGTCCTCCAGCTCTGCTTGCTTTCTGATGATAGCAGTGGAATCCTCATGTTATCTGTGTGGTGGTTTTTTGGAGCCAGAATGACCAGAAATGGAGGTGATACTAAGCTCTGAATGCCTACAGTGTTTAATCCATGTTGTTGTTATTATGATTATGAATCTGTTCCATGTGTCCCATGAATTCAGTTCCATGAATCTGCTCATGCGCCACGTGGTATCACAGCTGTGTATTAACATGCCCTATTCGTACCACTACATTTTGAATTCTTGAAGGTTAAAATGCAACCTGATCTCTATGGTTCATGGCGCCTAGTCTGTAGCAGTTGTGCAAGACACGCTGGTTGAATGAAACATTAACAGATGTACGCGGAGCCCCCAGATTATCTTGGATGGCAGAGAATCATTTGTCTACATCGAACCGCCCAAAGTAGGAGTTTAACTCTTAAAATGGCTGATAGAGACAACCATGAGCTAAAAATAAATGCTCAGGAAGTTTGCAATTTTATTTGGTCTTGGTTTTGTTTGGGTTAAGTACTCTGTCCTAGTTTGGCTTTGTTTTCTCCAGCTCATCAAACGTCCCTGCAAATCTCACACATTCAGCTGCGCCTCACGAAGTTGCTTTCCTAGTATGTGTTGAGTCATCAGCTGGGCCACACGGTACATTAGCAACGTGCTCGGCTGAGTCACACATCAACAAAAGTATTCTCCTGAGGAAAGCGTGTCTCTAGTCACGGAGGAATTGCATCTTCTACTAACAGAGGCTCCATAACTGTGGCCATTTAATAATTTTTGAACGGCGAGAAGTATCAGTTCTTGTCTGCTAAATGTTTCGTTTTGGTAAAGGAGCTAGAAAAATAAGATTCCAAGGCCGCAGCTGGCCACCTCACAATATAATGAGTGTTGAGGCTCGCGAAGGTCAAATATCTTAATCCGTAAATACGAAAGTGATTTGAGTCCCAGAACTTGACCAAACACATTTTTTCCCCTCAGAAATGATTAAAATGCTTAAGATGACAAAATATATGAAAGCTGGTCAATTCTTAACATTTTGAAGTATTTTGTGTGAGAACAAAGGGCTAGTCAAAGGAGTTGGTTAAGATTAATGTGACAGCTTGTCTTTTCAGAACAATCAGATTTTAGAAAGGGGATCTCACTTCAACTGCGCCGTTTTACTTTCTCGGAGGGTTTCCTGTGGAGGGTTTGAGTTGAAGGAGGATAGAAGGCCACGATTGTCACGGGATCCATCCATCCATCCATCGCACTTCGATTCTGGGGCGATTTCGCTGCTTCCTCTCTGAGGACCACTGGGCTCTTTCCCTCTCATCCCTGGAGCACCCCATCTCTTCCTCTCGAGTGGTCGGGGCCATTTCCCTCACAAGGAGGAAGCAAAGACAGTCACCAGCTCAGCAAAGGGCAGCAGGGATCCAGAAAGTATAATACAAGCAAGCCACTTCTTTTTTTGAAAACATGTAATTTTAGTATTTGTTCCCTTATGAGTTCTAGACTCTGGCATGGAGCTCTTCAAAGGATAACCTCAATTAGCACAGCTCAAAGACTTGGACCCCTGTTCGTTCTTAGAATCATCACTACCAGGCGCCATGAAACTTGCTCCCAGTCCAAGCCATAACCTCCACATTCTACTCTGCAGATTTCTTACCCATATGCTTTCCTTTCTTTCCTTGATGTCCTTACTTGAAATTTAGAAGTCTGTGGCCCATTAATGCCTCATTTTTCTGAGCGCACAGAGCTCTGACTATACACTGAGTACCAGTAAGTTACAATATACCTGATTGGTAGAGAGGGTTCCAAATTTTCCAAAGGCCATTTTAATTTATCTCCCTATGAACAGGAATTTCTTTAAACAACAGAATCAGGCTTCTTTAAGCTCAATGGGATCTTAGAATTCTTGTAATCTAACTTCCTCATTTTACCAGATATGAAATATGAGCAACGGGAGATTACGTGAGAGCTGAAAATTATACGGCTGGTTAGTGACCGGGCTACGACTAAAACCACCTCTTCTAACTTTCAGTGCGTTGTTTTTACTTGTTTTGCTTTCCAGTAGATTGCTATGTAATTTGATAAAAATAATAATCGAACCGTAAACTAGTTTTAAGTAAGTGTTGTCGAAGGGCCAAAGCAGAGCACAAATTATAATATGAGTGCTGTGCATTTGCTAAAAAAAATTTTGGATTTATGTCCTCAGGGGAGATTGCCAGGTGTGAAGTGAGAGTGTGGCTATCTTCACACAGTTGGCCCTGGAACATCATGGGTTTGAACTGCGTGGACCCACATATACACAGATTTTTTTTTTAAGATAAATACACCACTACAGAACTATAAATTCATGTTTTTCTGTCTTATGACTTTCTTAACATTTTCTTCTCTCTAGTTTACTTTAAGAATACAGCATATAATACACAGAACATACAAAATATGTGTGAGTGCAAAGTTTACATTATCTGTAAGGTTTCCAGTCAACAGTAGGCTACTAGTCGTTCAGTTTTGTGGGAGTTCAAAGTCACGTGTGGACTTTCTACTGTCAGTGGTGGTGGCGAGGGGCGTGGTGATTGGCACCCCGGACCACTGTGGTGTTCAAGGGTCAATGGTACTTATCAATATCAGCATTTCAGGGCTGAGGCAGGCTAGTCTTGGTAGAAAACCAAACATTGTGGCTGTGTGTGTTTTGGGGGAAGAAATTTGAAGAAATGTCATGTGGAAGGAGCCGGGAGCACTTACTCATTGAACATTTTTGTTCTTTTAATAAATATTCTTGCTCAAAGCATTTTCCAAATGGTACATGTGTTGATCTTTTGGACGGCAGAGCTTTCTTAAAAATTTCGTTTGCTCTTTCCCTTCCTAATGTTCAGATGTCCAGTATAGGCCATTTCTTGATGTTTACTTGAGTTTCTGCGTTGCTCATTTATATCTTTCAAGTCCACATGCTCCTTGTTGATGGTGACTCTGATCTTGAGGTGCCCCTGGGAGTTCTTCTCACTTGCACTAGCAGCCTGGGGGCCCTCACAACCCTTAGATCCAACTGGGTCTTTTTTCATCACCAGAAGGAGTGTACTCCGAGGTGTCTAATCCCACTTGACATTCAAGCTCAAACTTGAGATGTGTTTGCTCTCTTTCCCATGTGAGCACCCGCTCCCTGATCTCTGGTCACAATACAGTTGCTACTCTTCCATTTTCCCCACCTTACAAACTTGGAGCTGACTGAGCCCTCTTATTAATCCCAATGTCATTCCATCTTCAGATTTTATGACTGATTTCTTTCCCGTAGGATTGGCTCTGTCCTTTCTTATTCCATTTCATTAACAATAATCAGACCCTCACCATTTCACTCATGACTCCTGCAACAGCTTCCTGACTGGAACCTCCCGTTTCATTTTATTCCAACAAAACCTCCACACTTTTGTCAACATGACTTTGCCTATGTGTTGTAGATGGATTGAATTAATATTTATTGAAAATCTACTATGTGCCAGGCATACATTATCTCAACTAATCTTAAGCACCACCATATGAAGTATGTGTGTTTTTGTTATTGTTAGTATTATTAGCAAATATATATTGAGCACTTATTATACGTTAAGTACTTTATTCAAATTTGCTTAATTCTTATAATAATCTTATGAGTAGGTACTATTATCCAATCCCACTTTAGAGTAGACTGAAACTTAAACAGATTAAATGACCTGCCCAAGGCCACACAACTTGCTAGAAAGACAACCAGGATTTGCCCCTAGACAGTCTGATTCCAGAGCCCTATATTCCTCACCTAGAACTTTATGCAAATTTTTTAACTCTCTAAAAGTCTCCCTAGGAGCAAAACTCTGTCATTTTCTGAGAAGCACTCTGTCATTATATTAATCAAGGAGGGCACGGTCGGCAAAGTAGAGAATCTCTGTACAACACGAACTGTTCCCCTTACCTCCAGTGACAATCACGTTTGCTTTTGTGCAGTAACAGAAAGTGTTGGCTCCTCTTGGCATGGAGAACTCTCTGACAGGCCTGGGAAACACAAATTAGATGTAAAGCTTCTACAATTCCCTGTATTCAACTAATTCTAACGTACACGTAGGTTGTGTTCAATAGGCTCATTTCTAAGCTGATTGTAAATCTATGTAACCACAGAAACTATTATAAGTGATGATGAAATCCACACTGACCGACAGAGTCTACTTGTTCCATAATGTGGTGATATTAGCACAGTACTCTGTACTGTTTCTGCTTACCGGGAAACCCAGTCCTCCTCACTGGGGTGGTGACCAGAGACCGATCCTTCTTAATCCAGAAAGGACAATGGATGGCTAACTGGGTCCATTTGGTGTCCCGAAGGCCAGGAACACCTTTGGACATGTCCTCTTCTCCCACCAACCACATCCCACTGCTGTCCAGTCCTGTTGACTTAACCTCTAAAATACACCTGAAATCTGACCACTTCTCCCCATTCTCATTACAGTGTCTAGGTTCAAGCCTCTGATCCCACCCACCAGACCCACTAAAACAAACTGCTAACTTCTCAGCTTCCACTGTTGTCCATCTTTCTGCCTACATTTCCACCTCAAATCCTGCTGTCGTGCTTCAGCCATGGTGGTCTCCCTAAAACCTGAGTTAGAGCACAGCACTTCTCTCCAGGGGCTTCCCGATGCTCCAAGAAGAGCCAAGCTCCTTCATCTGGCCTGCCTGGCCTGCATGGCCCTGGGCGGCCCCATGCCTTCCTCTCTCCTCTCATGCTATGCTCCAGCCGTCCTGCTCTAGCCAGCCCCCCTTCTGGCTGCACTGACCTCTCTCCCTCCTCAGGAGATTCTGCACAAGCCCAAGATGTGCTGGGCCTAGATGCCAGCCCCTCTAGCAACCGTCCTCCTGTGAGTGTCAGCTCACGTGTTGCCCTTTCACACGGGCCTTGCCTCAACTCCACAGTCCTGCCTTCACTAACGGAGTAGTGTCTTCTGTGTTACTCTATCTCCTGGTAACATGTTATTTCCCCTACAACTAGAGCATCTATCATATAATTTTGGTATATAGGTTTTGAGTGTTAACTTAGTATCTGTGAGTAGTACTATGCTGGGCTTAAAAGAGCTGAGCTTAAGTGAAAATGTGTAGGTTTAAATCCTTTCATCCAGTGCCTCGGCCTACTGCCCTCAGGTACTAGCAATAGTTGAGAGCTGTTACTGCATCTGACCAGAGGGGCAAAAGAAGGAGACATGAAAGGGGGCACCCAGAAGGAGCCCTAGACCAGGAGGTAAGCAGACCCTGAAGCCAGGATGGGTGGAGAGGGAGTGGGAGGTTGGGGAGGAAAGGAGAGGGAGGGAAGGAAAGCAACTGGCCTTCTTCTCCTCTTGCCTGGGAGGCTTGTGTGTTCTTTCCTTTCATTTTAAACACACATGGTCGTGTATATCATTCTGTTCTTTGTTTTTTCACTTAATATTATATCTTGAAGATCTTTCCAAATCAGTACATGAAATCTTCCTCATTCTTTTCTTTTTCAAAACTCATGAAAAGAAGCCTCAATGTAGTAACATAAATCTAAAGTCAGAATTCAGAATTGTGAAAACGTTTGAGTATCCTAGAGAAGAAGTAGACAGTTCTGACTGGGGACTCATTTTGAGTTTTGCCAATGACACACTCTGTAACTGTCATGGGTAGATGGACTAAGCTGAGTTTCATGGGGCTACAAACCAGGAATGGCACCATTTTCTTCTACCTCTGTCTCTAAACATGGCCTCTTCCCATGTCCCCTCGCACTGACAACAAGGCCTCTTGGGCCAGCTCCCATTAGCACAGCTTCTATTAAAGATACTACTGTGTCTCACGGGACACAGTTCACATGGCTCGCCACATGGAGCAGTGTCACTGTGGCTGCAGCCCCTCCCGCTGTCATGGGTCCAAGGGAGGAATGGGTCCATTAGGCATAGAAGGCACCGTGCCTCGGGCTCATGGTACTTTCAGGGTCCTACAAAAATTCTCTAATTGTTCTTAAAATCAGAATGAAAGAAAATATAAGTTTGAGGTCATGATAAATGTTTCCATTATTTTTCACATCAGAAAAAAATAAAATTTCCAGAAACCATGAAAATCTGACTTTTTTTCTAAAACAGAAAACATATGGAAGTATTTAAAGTTATATCAAAAATCATATGGAATATTGGATAGGATTATGGTGGGAGGGACCCATGAAGGCAAAGTACCCAGGGCCGTATAAGTCACAATGTGGCCCAGTCTGCAGCCTCCCCGCCCCCCACCCCTTTTGGCTCTTCTGGAGTAGGTTCTCATGAAATGGGTTCTCCTGAAGCTGTCCTTACTTGGCTTGGGGTAGGGGGAGTTCTCTCTCCAACCTCCATCTTCCACCTGGAGAAGACAGATGAATCACCCCAACATTCCCCAATTAGTCCCACAGATGTGTTCCTTGATCCTTCTTTTCAATTATTTTGGAATTGCTAGTTGTCCCCTCTTTGCTGGGGATGGACAATGGCAGAAGGGTCACAGGACTGCTCTGACCACCTTGTAATAATTCTGAGGATGTTTCAGCAGACTTCCCTTGAAAATGGGGCATTAGCTAAAATCCCAAGGCAGCAGGAAAAGAACTATTTGATATCCTGTTAGTTGATCATGAAAAAAACTATCATTTTCTCAATTTCTCAGCATCTGCAATGGAACTTATACACATTTAGCATTTAAATTTGTTGTTGTTTTAAATACCTGCACAATAGAATTATACTCTTTATTTTTCTGGCCCACATTATTAGATGGATTACAAATGAATGAACTGTACCTTTAACTATTTCAGCTTTTAAAGCTATAATTGATGTCAATTGATGAAAAAAACTCAAAAATAGATATTTTATATATATATTCAGCTGTATATTTTTTAACAGATTGCTTTTTTGTGTGTTCATATCTCTATAATATTTTTTTAATAATTATTTTTATTAACATAAAATGTATTATTTGCCCCAGGGGTACAGGTCTGTGAATTGTTAGCTTTACATACTTCACACCACTCACCATAGCACATGCCCTCCCCATTGTCCATAACCTAGTCACCCTCTCTGTTCCTGCCCCCCAGCAACCCTGTTTGTTTTGTAAGATTAAGAGTCTCTTGTGGTTTTTCTCCCTCCCAATCCCATCTTGTCTCATTTTTTCCTTCCCTACCCGCCAAACCCCCCACATCAGGGAGATCATTTCTTTCTCTCGATAATTCTCACGATAATTTCTTTCTCTGATTGACTTATTTCAGTCAGCATAAAACCCTCTAGTTCCATCCACATCGTTGCAAATGGCAAGGTTTCATTTCTTCTGATGGCTGCTTTTTTATTCTGTTACTAGGTATATCTTAGTCTAACCAAAACACACCAGAGTGTTCTAAGAGCTCAAACGCTTTGTAAGAAATCCATTATGATAATATCAGCTGGTATTTCTATAGTATTCTATATCTAAACAGTGAAGAATGTTTCTACTCATATCTTACAATGCAGGGAAATATTTGGTTTCATGTTTGGACTTGAGCCCAGGTCCTCCACACCATTCTCTCTCCTCAAGGATTAGGTGGTGGGTGAGAGGGGTGGGAGGGCTGCCCTCTTGGCCAGGGTGTCTCAGTGAGCCCCGTAAACACCACACATGGCAGGATGGCACCAGGCAGTCGCATGTACAAGGTAGGCCCACATGGTCCATTTCATAGAAAATAAAATGTAGACACCATGGTACTTTGAGCATAGAAGGCTCCCAACAAATATTTGTTTGAATATCCTTAAGAAATGAACACCTGGTTGACAGTGCTCCTTTCCAGAATCACAGAGAATAGAAATGTACTGATTCCGGGAAGTTCCCTCTGAAGTTTTCCCTGGTCCTCTTGAGGCAATAGCACTTTGGAAAGGGAAATATTTTCTGACAATTTCTTTCAAAAATATAAAAACTCAGTCTCCCATCAAAAGGCCCTAAATGACAGTGTCCTTCACCTCAGCTTCCCTGCTCTTGTCACATAAATGCAAACGTGGGAGGGAAGAAGTTAGTCAGATGGAAATTAAAGGGGCAACTGGGGTGTTGTTCATTGAATGTAAGATGGTACTCAGATAGGAAGGCACTGGGGGTTGGGGGGATTCAGTGACTGATAAAGAGTAGCTATTGAGCCAGTGTCTTTTCTCTCCTTGGAGGTGGGGATAGTTAGTGGAAGTCAAGGCAAGGAGTGAGGAAGAAGGCATTTTTATTTTCTCCTAGAAGATGTGAAGTAAGAATGCCTCATGCCGAGGTATTTTTTTAAGTGGTCCACACTCTGCAGTATTACCTGCCACTGATCCCATACTGTGCCCAATCCCAAGGGACAAGGGAGAGTCCAACAGAAAACTCTAGATCAGCAATTGGCAGGCTTTTTTTTTTAAGGAGCCAAATAATGAATATTTCAGACTTTGACATACAGGCTCTGTTGTCCCAACCACTCAACTCTGCCACTGTAGCATGAAAACAGCCATAAATAATACATAAATGAGCATGGCCCTGTTCCCATACGACTTCATAAGCAAAGAAATTTGAATTTCATATAATTTTCAGGGAGCATGAAGTATTATTCTTTTGATTTGTTCAGCAATTTGGAAATGGAAAAATCATTCTTGGTGTGCAGATGTTACAAAAACAGGTGGCCTGCTGGAGTTGGCCCAGGGGGTTTTATGACCCTTACTCCAGATGCAGGAGCACAAAGCCCAAACCAGGACAGCTCTACAGTCACTCCACCTGTTCTCAGGATTCAAAAAAAAATTTTTTTTTGGTGCATTTCAGTATCTCTCTGACAGAAACAAAGTGAGGGGAACTTATATTTACTGAGTCCTACGTGCCAGGCATTAAGTCAGCACTCTACACGAGGTTACTTAGGTGCCTTTTATAAGACGATAAGAGAGGTATCTTTCTTCCCATCTAAAGACGGGAAAACAGATGGAGAAGAGCTAATGGTATTATGTGCATGGTGTTCAGTGGTCCCAAAGCTCGTGAGTGCTAGGACAGAGACCAGTTCTGCCTGGCCCTGTTGCAACCCGACTGGGGGGGGCACTATCTATTTTCCAGTATAATGACCTGCCACCGAATTGGGTAACTGAGGAAAAGTAATGCTGAATAGTTAGCTGCTCCTCTCTGGGGAATTGTCGAGCTATCCAAGGGTTAAAGGTTCGACTTCTGTCTTGCAACAGGCCAACCTCCTTTACACAGTATAATTAATTGCAGATGTTCATTTTCTTGCTGGTACAAAACTCCATTTGTGAAATTACCATACAAAATTATAACCAAAATGGTAATCATGTTTGAAATGGAAATTTTTTCGAGAGGAGTTTTTTTCCCTGCCTTTTTGGGAGCTGTGCTGGCTCCCATTTTAACAGCTGGCCAATCATGTATTAGTGTAATTGCAGTTTCATCTGGCTCAACTTAAGGCTCATTATAAGAAATTGCAGAAATAGGGATATGTTGAATCTAGAGATGAAGAGGACTTGACTGTCCTTCTCTTGAGATGACTCTCCAATGGTACCGGCGTTTCGGGAAAACGTTATTATACTGCATCACTTGAGAAATCTCTATAGCTTCTAGATTTACGAGAGTGGCCCAAGGAAACCGCTGAAAAGCTCAGCCAGAATCTGACTGAATAGATCGATGATCACCGTTTGCTGAGGCTGTCTTGAGTATTTTTACCTCCGTATTCTGACTCTCTCCAGCTGAATGTATCATCAGCCACGTCCCAGGCGTTCTGGTAAATACTAGGAAGCTCAGAATTGGGCTCAGAGACAAACTCCTGACTCTTGCAAAATAGACACTTTCCAGAGCATGGATGAGAAAGTACTGGCTAGTCTGAAAAATAAAACCTTCCAGCGAATCTAAAGCGTTTACAGCTACTAAGTACCAAGTCTGCGGAACACTGGGCAGAGTAGGAATTTAAATTCCCTGTAATACCATTACATAAACTAAAAATACATACAAATATATATTTTTAAGGAAATGTATAAACAAAAAGATATATTAAACCCAACAGAATGGTTGCCTTTGTGTGTGTGTGTGTGAGTGTGTGTGTATGTGTGTGCATGCACAGGAAAATGGATTGGGATACAGCATAAAGAAGGAATAAAATAAAGAGACTGTGAACAACTAAGTCCTGCTCTTGAGGTTACTTCACTGGGGTGAAAAAAGGGAATTAGATTTGCCTTGGATCCTGCTAGTTGAAGGACAAATTTTCCCTCACAAAAAGAAGGTATGCAATCTAAATGAGAGCAAAAAGATTACTATTTTATTTAAAACCTAACACAAGAATCACCACTTGATTGATAGATCTTAATGCTTGGAAAAAGGGAATATGGGCTCCATCATAATTTTTTCCCCAAGGAAAAGATTAGTGCCTTTCTTTTTCCCCAGTACCATCACTATTCTGGATTTTGACAGCACACAGAAATCAAAGTGTTCTTTAAAAATCAATTCTTTGTGAAAGATCATAAATGTCTACAAGCAAATAATAACCCTTTTAACTGTTACGTTATTTTACAGTTTTCAAGAGACCTTCACTCATCTCAGCTTGTTTGAGCAATGCAAAAGTCCTGGGAGATTAAAAAAAAAAAGTATGATCCCCATTCATTAATGAGGTTATTGAGGTTCAGGTAAGTAACATCCCCAAGACCATTCAACCAACAAGTGGCAGAAGTGACATTAGAATTCATTTGCTTCCTTGTCAACATACTCCTTTACTTACATTCTCTCCTAGTAAACAGCACAGCCATGCAAACAACCCTCCCAGCCAGAAGCCCAGCAGCCTTCCGCTACTCTAAGACTTCTTCTGGATCTTCCATGACTTGGCTCTTCACCTCATAAGGCTCTTTGCTTAAACGTGAGCTCCCCAGAGTACTCTCTCCTGACCATCCTATCAAAAATATGCCTCCAATCACTTCATCCTGTAACCCAACTTCATTTCCTAAATTTGTATCATTTACTGGATTATGTCTTTCCCACTAGAATATGTGCTTCAAGAGAGGAGAGAGTTGGTCTTTTTTGCATACCGTTTTATCAATTCTTGGAATGGTTTTTAGTATATAATACATATGCAAAAAATATTGTTGCAAACGAAAAAAATGAAACTTAGATTCTTTTTGTTCCTCTCATCCAGTAGGTTGCCAATGCTTATAAATTATATATGGATCTGGCCTCTCTCCATTCTCTTCTACCAGTTGAGTTCCAGCTCTCATCAATTCCTTTCTGAACTATTACTCTATCTTCCCAGTCATCTCCTCCTTCCCAACCTGCCTCCTCCTTCCCCAACCCATTCTCCTTCTCACTGCTAGGGCAGTTTGTCAAGAACTCCTCATTGACCATTCTCCTGGCCAAAGAATTCAAGAGCTCATATAGCTCTTGGGTTAATACTCCAGGTCTTCAGTCTGGTGTGCAGGCTTTTTCATGTTTGGCTTGTCCTTCCTCATCTTTCCCAACCCTTCTCCCTTTCTGTGCTCTAATTATAATGAGTTTCTAGAACTCACTGTTTTCTTTTTCATTTCCATACCTTTTTAAATGCCAGCTCTTTCATGTGGCTATTTATCCACTCTCATGGAATTGCTTGCCTGGCTAACCCTTACCAGATCTTTAAAACTCAGCATGCATGACACCTTCTTCAGGAAGCCTTCTCCAATTTTTCTCCCTTCAAAATCCTATGTAAGATGTTCTAAGAACTCTCTTCTGCTCCTCTCTATACCTCTCTAATATCTATATCATGACATTTATAATCCTCTGTGGGAATCTCTTTGTTTTCTCCCTCATTAGACACAAGATCAAGGACCTAGTCTTACTCATCTTTAAATTCCCCGTACATAGAACAGTGCCTCAAACATAGTAACTCATCAGTAAGTATTTGCTAAACAAATAAAAATTCAGGCTCTAGAGCTTCTTCTAGAGTGGTCAAATTTCTCAAGTCATAAAATAATTAGCTAGACAATATTGGGTATATTAATAACTCTCAACAAGGCTGGCATCTTCTAAAGACACACCCTTAAACATAATTAAGAAACAATAAATAAAAAAAAACTGAGGCACAAAAAGGATACCTAACCCAGTTGGGAAAAGAGGTACTTAAAGAACAATTTCCTAGAGTTGGTATCATTTGATCCTTGAAGGATTATGGGGTCAATTGTACCTCAATAAAATTGGAAAAAAATTAAAAACAAAACCGTTTCCTCTTTTCCAAAATGAAAAAAAGATTATGGAGGTTGAAGGAAAGGAGGAGAGGAAGATTGGGAAGAGTATTTCAGGCAGCAAACATGTCCAAACTCCCGGCATGGGTTATCCAGGGAGCAGCCACAGGCTCAGAGTTAAAGAAACCTACGTGCAAGGCAGTGAAGGGAACGACGTGCAGGTGATATCCGGCAGGACCAGACTATGGAAGTGCTATGGTAGGGGATGGAGAAACATGAAAGCTATTGAGATGGTTGGATATCATCTTCATAAGAATACTCTGGAAGACTGATAGACAATAGTTTTGGCAGTAATAAAATTGAGGCAAGATACCAGTTGGAGATCATAGCCTAGGGGGATAGAGATACAGAAGATAAGACAGACTCAACAAGTGTTCATAAGAGAATACAGACAAATTTGTTGATTGGTGGTTTATGGAAGGAATCAGGAGGGGTTGCCAGATTTCTGCCTAGAATGATTTGATGGATCAAGACAAATAAAAAATCCTATAAAATATATAGATTGAGAAGTGGGGGAGTTAAGTTCAATTATGAACATATGAGTTTGAGGGGCTATAAGATACCCAAGTGGAGATGGTGAGCAGGTATACTAAGTCCAAAATCCAAAATAGCTTGGGTTTCATCAGCATATGGGTCTTAGTAGGCTAGAGAAGAGGAACATCACCCAAGAAGTGCCTAGAAAGTGAGAATTAAAGTTGTCTAGGGAGAGTTCTTTAGAGAACACCCCATTCAACAGCAGACACCAAAAAGAGGAGTCATAAAGAAAAGGAATAGTAACATACCAGGAGAAAACTCTGGCTTCCCAAAAGACAAGAGAATAGAGGTTTACTGAGTAAGATAAGTAAGCTGAATGTCCTGAGGCTATCTGGCACGTTCAGTGTCTCTCAGTTATACAATGTAGACATTGGCCAACTTGAGAGTCTCTTCTACAGAGTAGGACAGGGAAAGGTTATATGAGAGAGGATTATAGAGGGAACAAGTAATATCAAAGTAGTGGAGATAGTGAATGAAGAGTACTTTTCTGGAAGAGGTATAGTATAGTTCAAAGGAGATTATATGTTAAGCAAAAAATTACTTGTACTTGAATACAAATTATAGTACTTGAGTACTATACGTGGAAATGAGAGAGTGGGTGAAACTGAGATTAGCAAGATCTTGCAGAAGAAGTTTAAAAAATGCAAGGCCAATGATGAACTGTTTGATGTTTCAACCTCTAAAACAAAAAGAAAAGATCAAGGATAGGTGTGGATATAGATGATTCCAAAAGATTTGGGCTGCTGGGAATTATTCTAAAGGCCTCAGGGTTTTGTGGTCACGTAGGATGGGACATCTGTGGAGAGTAAGCAGAGCTGAAGCTGGGAATAGTCTGAGAGGACCAAACAGGGAGAAATGAGGACACAAAGGTCTGGGAGGAGGGGCGAAGGGCTCTATTGAGCAGAAAGGTTGGGATTCTGCTGACTGGTGCATGGCAGAAGGGAATGCATAGCACAGAAGAATGTTGGTGAGATATGAGTTCAGATGATGATTCTGGGCTCCAGGTGGGGAGGGAGAGAAGGAAGTCAAGGAGGGAGCTGACAAAATTGGAGCTAATGGGGGAGATGAAGGATTAGAGACCTCACTGAGGCCATTGAGAAGGCATAGGAAGAGCCTTCAAGAGCCAAAAATATAAGACACAGCGGCCAGGGAGAGATATTGGGTTTTCTGAAGACAAAACTTCTAGATGCTTGTCAGTCTTCTTCAGAACAATGTGTTGATTTCTATTTTACAATGTGAGATTGCCAATACACAGCTAAACACACCAACGTAAAGACAGTCTTTAAGAAGAGATACGCCACTTCATTCAGAAGCCAACTAGGCATGCTTATTATTAGCTGCCATAACCTTTCTTGTTTAATAATATCCTTGACAAATTTGTTATCATAATCCTCTATAAAAGACTTATTCTTCTCTCTAGGGCTTGCTAGGATACTATCATTTATTACTCCTTTTTCTGAGCCCCTATGATGCCAATAACCATAAGCCATTCAACTGAAATTTAACACGCTCTGCTTGCCATGTGAATTATCCTATCTTACTGACCAGTTGTGTGCCAGTAAATGTTTAATATTGAGCAAGGGCCAGGGAAGTGGAGTTGGGGGAGGTCGTTGGTTTATAACATTTGCTGTTTTACATGGTATAAGTATTCTTATGGTGGCTAATTTCAAACTAGCAAGACGACATCTCTGAACTTGGGGCTGGGAAAAGTTACATGGTTGAACACCATTATATAATAGTCCTATGTCCCTAAAGTCATAAAATCCTCAAGAACATATATAATAGTAAAACGTAGTAAAATAAAAAGTGATGATTTTGAGTATTTATTACTTTTGGTTTTCATATAATGAAATTGTGAGCTCATAAAATTACATTTTAAATGATGGTAGTATTCAATAAGTTTGTCAAATTTCTTGAAATCTTAGCAGTCAGCTCTCATAAGCTGATATGAGCTGACTCCAGCATTCCATTGGGATTATGGCTGTATTTCTTGTCTTCTCACTTAGATTTCAAGTACTTAAAGGCAGGGGTCAAGCCTTAAACATATTGTATTGTCCACGGTGCTTAACACATAATGACTTAGTAAATATTTGTTGAATCAGGGCACCTGGTGGCTCAGTCATTAAGCATCTGCCTTTGGCTCAGGTCATGAAACCAGGGTCCTGGCATCGAGCCCCGCATTGGGCTCCCTGCTCTGCGGGAAGCCTGCTTCTCCCTCTCCCACTCCCCCTGCTTGTGTTCCCTTCTCTCTCTGTGTCAAATAAATAAATAAAAATCTTTAAAAATGTTCATTGAGGGACGCCTGGGTGGCTCAGTTGGTTGGTCGACTGCCTTCGGCTCAGGTCATGATCCTGGAGACCCAGGATCGAGTCCCGCATCAGGCTCCCAGCTCCACGGGGAGTCTGCTTCTCCCTCTGACCTTCTCCTCGCTCATGCTCTCTCACTGCCTTTCTCTCAAATAAATAAATAAAATCTTTTAAAAAAATAAATAAAAATGTTCATTGAATTACTGATACAATTTTGGATTAAAGGCTGAAGTACATGACCTATGTATAGTTTTCCAGTTACCATACTGACTGTTAGAATTACCCCAGTGAATGTACCAGAAATATTTGTGCTGGTAAAATCATGTCTGTAGATTTGTGTATCTTGGAGATGATGATCCTTTCTCTGGATGTTGAAGTAGAATATACATCTTTCATAGGGGCCACAGGGCATATCGTATTTCATATGGCTTCCCAAAAGCTTCCTTATAGGTATGAATGTATTATAAATTGCCAACATAATACAAATTAGAAATTAAGTTGCATCTATCTCTTAATTAAATGTTTCAGAAATGCACTCCTTTAAAATGCCAGAGTATAATCACTAGTAATTATGTTACAGAAACTAAATGAAAATTAATATGCCATAGAAATGATGTTTGTGGAATCAGATCTGATGTTAAGAAATGAAACTGTTCTCAATGTGCTGTAAAAAGTTTTTACTTCATTTTCTCAGTGCAATATGTTATACATCAAGATAAACACTTTTATCTTTTTCTAAATGAGGGGGAAATATGTGTCTTTCATGAAGACTCTAACTTTCAAGAAAATGTAGGGTAGTCAGTCATTTTAGAGATGTGATACTCGTTTCTTTCATAAAATTTCTAATTTTGTTAGTCTGTTTCTTAAATTGAAAATCCTGGACTTTAAAGAAATTCTAGCTCTGTATGTGTGGAGGCTCCCTTTTTATGAATTTCATTTAAAAACTCAATAGAGGGGCGCCTGGGTGGCACAGTTGGCTGAGCCACTGCCTCTTGCTTTTGGCTCAGGTCAGGAGATGGAGCCCTGTGTGGGGCTCCACGCTGGGCGTGGAGCCTGCTTGCTGGTTGGGATTCTCTCTGTCCCTCTCCTTCTGCCCCTTGCCCCCAGCTTGTGTGCAAGCCCCCTCTGTCTCTCTTAAAGAAGAAGAACTCAATAGGAAGGATCTGGGAGTTATCATTTGTGTGTTGTTAGTAGGGCAAACAGACTCTTCACTTTTCCCAGCTGCCTTTTAGTTGAACCCAAGTCCTCCAGCTATGATGCAATGTCATTGCAACTCACCAACTCTTTAGATAGAAAGGCTGAAATTCATTAAAAAAATAATTACAATCAAGGAAATTTAATTTTAAAGGATGGAATTAAATCATCAAGGAGGGGTTTTATAGCTTTAAGGTTTGACCCTTAGTGTTTTGTTCTGTTATTATCTTTTTGGGGTTTTTGGATCTGGTGTATGAATACACCATGAAAATGATTCCCCCTCCATCAAGCTCACGTATTTAATTTTTTCTTTTTTTCTTCCTCTCTTTTTATCTCTTTCTTTCTTTTTTTTTTTAAATTTTGAGAGAGAGAGCGCATGGGAAAGGGGTAGAGGGAGAGAGAGAAAATCTCAACATGATCCTGAGATCATGACCTGAGCCAAAATCAAGAGTCCAACGCTTAACTGATTGAACCACTCAGATGCCCCTCTTTCTTTCTTTTCTCCTTCTTTCCCTTCCCTTCTTTTCCTCCCTTTCTTCCTCCCTCCCTCCCTCCTTCCCTACCTTCCTTCCATTTCCTCTTTCTCCTTCCTTCTTTCTTTCTTCTGAGAATATTTAAGTTCTACTCTCTTAGTAAATTTCAGTATTACAATATAGTGTTATCTACTACAGTCACCATGTTACACACTAGATCCTCAGATAAGTGAAAGTTTATACATTTTTTTTTCAACTTTTCCCTCTTTCCCCAACACCCAAGCCCCTGGCATCCACTTTTCTACTGTTGGTTTTCATGAGCTTGATTTTTTTTCTTGATCCCTCATGTAAGTGATACCATTCAGGATTTGTCTCTCTGTGTCTGGCTTATTTCATTTGATATAAGCCTCCAGATTCATCCATGTTGTCAAAAATTGCAAGATTTCATTCTTTTTTCTGTGGCTGAATAATATTGCATTCTACACATGTACCAATTTTCTTTACCCTTTCATCCATCAACGGACACTTACTTTGTTTCCATATTTTGGCTATTATAAATAATACTGTAATAAACATGGGGTCCATATAACTTTTTGAATTCATGTTTTATATTCTTCAGATAAAGACCCAGAAATGGAATCACTGAATCTTATGGTAGTTGTATTTTTAAATTTTTTAAAAAGATTTTATTTATTTGTCAGAGAGAGAGAGAGTACAAGCACAGGCAGAGTGGCAGGCAGAGACAGAGAGAGAAGCAGGCTCCCTGCTGAGCAAGGAGCCCGATGTGGGACTTGATCCCAGGACACTGGGATCATGACCTGAGCCGAAGGCAGCCGCTTAACCAACTGAGCCACCCAGGAGTCCCATGTATTTTTAATTTTTTGAGGAACTTCTGTACTGTTTTCCTAATGTCCATGACCCAATTATTCCTTCCACTTACCCACTTCCCTTCCATAAACCCTCAGTTTGCTTCCTAGAGTTCAGTGTCTCTTATGGTTTGTCTTCCTTTCAACCTTCATCTTGTTTTATTTTTCCTTCCCTTTCCTTATGTTCATCTGTTCTATTTCTTAAATACCACATATGAGTGAAATCCGATGGTATTTATCTTTCTCTCATTGACTTATTTTGCTTGGATAATACCCTCTAGTTCTTTCCATGTCATTTCGAATGGCAAGATTTCATTCTTCTTCATGGTTGAGTAATATTCCTCTGTGCGTGCATGCGTGTGTCTGTGTGTGTGTGTGTGTGTAGACACATTATCCATTCATCTGTCAATGGACATCTGGGCTCTTTCCATAGTTTGGTTACTATGGACATTGCTGCTTTAAACATTGGGGTGCATGTGCCCCTTTGAATCATTATGTTTTTACCCTATGGTTAAATACCTAGTAGTGCAATTGCTTGGTTGTAAGGTAGCTCTATTTTTAACTTTTTGAGGAACCTCCATAATGTTTTCCAAAGAAGCTGCACCAGTTTGCATTTGTGAGAATGTGCAAGAGGGTCCCCCTTTCTCAGCATCCTGGCCAGCATTTGTTATTTCCTGACTTGTTAATTTTAGCCATTCTAACTGGTGTGAGATGGTATCATTGCAGTTTTGATTTGCATTTCCCTAGTGCTGAGTGATGTGGAGCATTTTTTCATGTGTCTGTTGGCCATTTGTATGTCTTCTTTGGAGAAATGTCTATTCATGTCTTCTGCCCATTTCTTGATTGGATTTTTTGTTTTATGGATGTTGAGTTCAATAAGTCTTTATAGACTTTGGATACTAGCCCTTTAACTGGTAAGACATTTTCAAATATCTTCTCCCATTCCCATAGGTTGTCTTTTAGTTTTGTTGACTATTTTCTTTACTGTAAAGAAGCTTTTATCTTCATGAAGTCCCAACAGTACCTTTTTGCTTTTGTTTCCCTTGTCTTTGGAGACGTATGTAGCAAGAAGTTGCTGTGGCCGAGGTCAAGGAGGTTGCTGCCCCTGATTTTCCCTAGGATTTTGATGCATTCCTGTCTCACACTGAGGTCTTTCATCCATTTTGAGTTTATTTTTGTGTATGGTATAAGAAAATGGTCCAGTTTCATTCTTTTGCATGTGACTGTCCAATTTTCCTGACATCATTTTTAAAAAGATTTTATTTATTTATTTGACAGATAGAGATCACAAGTAGATGGAGAGGCAGACAGAGAGAGAGAGAGGAGGAAGCAGGTTCCCTGCTGAGCAGAGAGGCCAATGTGGGGCTCAATCCCAGGACCCTGGGAACATGACCTGAGCCGAAGGCAGAGGCTTTAACCCACTGAGCCACCCAGGCACCCCCCGACATCATCTTTGAAGAGACAGTCTTTTTTCCATTGGTTAAATTCTTTCCTGCTTTGCTGAAGATCAGCTGACAATAGAGTTGAGGATCCATTTCTGGGGTCCCTGTTCTGCCCACTGATCTATTTGTCTGTTTTTGTTCCAGTTCCATAGTGTCTTGATGATTACAGCTTTGTAATAGAGCTTGAAGTCCAGAATTGTTATGCCTGCAGCTCTGGTTTTCTTTTTCAACATTCCTTTTGGGTACTTGAGGTCTTTTCTGGTTCCATACAAATTTTAGGATTATATGTTCCAGTTCCATGAAAATGCTGATGACTTTAGCCATTCCTACAGGTGTGAGGTGATATCTCATTGTGGTTTTGATTTGCATTTCTCTGATGTTGAACACCTTTTCACATATCTTTTGGCCATCTGTATGTTTTCTTTGAAAAAAAAAACTCTATTCAGAACTTCTGTTCATTTTTTAATTCGATTTTTGCTTTTGAGTAGTATGAGTTACACACACACACACACACACACACACACACACGGATATTAGCCCCTTATCAGATGTATAGTTTGCAAATATTTTCTCCCATTTAGTAGGTGGTCTTTTCATTTTGCTGCTGATTTCTTTTGCTACACAGAACTTTTTAATTTGATGTAGTCTCACTTCTTTACTTTTACCTTTGTTGCTTTTGCTTTTGGTGTCAGATTCAAAATGCCACAGCAAAGATCAATGTCAAGGATCTTCCCACTTATGTTTTACACTAGGAGTTTTATGGCTTTAGTTCTTACATTCAAGTCTTTAATCCATTTTGAGTTAATTTTTGTGTGTGGTGTGAGATAGGGGTCCAGTTTTCCCAACACCATTTATTGAAGACACTGTCCTTTTCCATTGTGTATTCTTGGCTTCTTTGTTGTAATTAATTAATCGTATATTGCGAGTTCATTTCTGGGATTTCTATTCTGTTCCATTGATCTATATATCTGTTTTTAGACCTATACCATACCATTTTGCAATACAGTTTGAAATCAGATGCCATAATGCCTCCAACTTTGTTACTCTTTCTCAAGACTGCTTTGCCTATTTGGGGCTGTTTGCAGTTCATTCAAATTTTAGAATTGTTTCTTCTATTTCTGTGAAAAAATACCGTTGGAATTTTGATAAGGATTGCATTGAACCTGTGCATTGCTTTGGGTCGTATGGACATTGTGACAATATTAATTCCTCCAATCCATGAGCATGGAATATCTTTTCCACTTATATGTATCCTCTTCAATTTCTTTCATTAATGTCTTACAGTATTCAGTCTTCCATCTCCTTGGTGAAAATTATTCATAGCTATGTATTATTTTTGATGCAATTGTAAATGGGATTATTTTCTTAATTTCTCTTTCCAATGGTTCATTATCATTGTGTAGAACACAACTAATTCTTATATATTTGTATGTATTTTGCATATTTTGGTATTTTATTTTGTGTCCTGCAGTTTACTGAATTAATTTGTCAGTTTTAACAGCTTTCTGTTGGAGTCTTCAGGACTTTCTATACGTAATATCATGTCATCTGGAAATAGTGACAGTTTTACTTCTTTCTCTCCAATTGGAATACCTTTTATTTCTTTTTCTTCTTACTTGCTCTGGATAGGACTTCAAATACAATGTCAAATAAAAGTGGCAAAAGTGTACATCTTTGTCTTGTTCCTGATCCTAGAGGAAAAGCTTTTAGCTTTTAATGAGTATGGTGTTACCTATGGGTTTGCCATATTTCTTGTGGCTTCAGTTTGCCTTTCTCTAATGACTTATGATGTGGAATGTCTTTTCATATGCTTATTGACATTTGTATGCCTTCTTTGGTGAGGTGTGTCTTCAGATCTTTTGAGCTGTTTTTTAAAATTAGGTTGTTTTCTTATTGTTGAGTTTTAAGAGTTCTTGGTATATTTTGGATAAGAGTCCTTTTATCAGATATGCCTTTTGCAAATATTTTCTCCTAGTCTATGGCTTTTGTTGTTGTTTTTTTGACAGTGTCTTTGCAGAGCCCAAGTTTTTAATGTTAATGAAGTCTAGCTTATCACCCATTCCTTTCATGGATTATGCTTTGGTGTTGTATCTATAAAGTTCCTATTTAGATTTTATTCTAGGAGTTTTATAGTTTTGTGTTTTACATTTACATCTATGATCCATTTTGAGGTGTATATGTGTGTGTGTGTGTGTGTGTGTGTGTGAGAAAAATATAAGGTCTGTGTCTTGATTTAGAGTTTTTATCATGAATAGAGAGATTTTGTCAAATGCTTTTTTGCACCATGTGATCATGTGATTTTTCTTCTTGGGCTGTTGATATGATGGATTACATTAAATAATTTTCAAATGTTGAACCAGCCTTGCATACCTGGTCATGGTGTATACATCTTTTTATATCTTATGAAATTTAATTTGTTATTATTTGTTGAGAATTTTTGCATCTATACTCAAAAGAAATATTGGTCTGTAGTTTTCTGCATATCTGGTCATGGTGTATACTTCTTTTTGTAGCTTATTAAATTTAATTTGTTATTATTTGTTGAGGATTTTTGCATTTATACTCAAATATTGGTCTGTAGTTTTCTTTGTCTATAATGTCTTTATCTGGTTTGGTATTAGGGTAATACTGGCCTCATTGCATGGGTGAGGAAGTATTCCTCTGCTTCTATTATCTGGAGGAGATTGTAGAGAATTTGTATAATTTCTTCCTTAAGTGTGTGGTAGAATTCACCATTAAATCCATCTGGACCTGATGCTTTTTGTTTTAGAAGGTTTTTTATTACTAATTCAAGTTCATTAACAAATATAGGCCTACTTATATTACCTGTCTTCTTGTGTGAGTTCTGGCAAATTGTATCTTTCAAGGAATTGGTCCATTGCACCTAGATTGTCAAATTTGTGGGCATAGGGACACCTGGGTGGTTCAGCTGGTTAAGCGTCTAACTCTTGATCTCAGGTGAGGTCTTGATCTCAGGGTTGTGAGTTCAAGCCCTGTGTTGAGCTCCACTCTGGGCATGGAGACTACTTAAAGAAAAGAAAAAAAAAGTAAGAGAAAATAAATCATACATTTAAAAAATTTGTGGGTATAGACTTGCTCATAATATTTATCTTTTTAATGTCTATAGGATTTGTGGTGATGTTACTTTCTTTATTTCTGATAGTAACAATTTGCATCTTCTGTTTTCTCCTTAGCCTGGGTATAGGCTTATTAATTTTATTGATCTTTTCAAAGAAACAGCTTTTGGTTCTATTGATTTTCTCTACTGATACCCTTTTTTAAATTTTATTGATTTCTGTTGTAATTTTTATTATTTTTTCTCTGCTTACTTTGTACAATTTCTCTTTTTCTCTGTTTCCAAAGATGGAAGCTTAGATTATTGATTTTAGACCTTTCTCCCTCCTCCTCCTCCCCCTTCTTCTTCTTCCTCTTCTCCTTCTTCTTCTTTTTAAAGATTTTATTTACTTATTTGAGGAGAGAACAAGCATGCCAAACTTGGGGGGATGAGCAAGAAACCCAAGGCAGGGCTCAATCCCAGAACCCTGGGATCATGACCTGAGCTGAAAGCAGATGCTTAACCAACTGAAGCCACCAAAGAGCCCATGTCTTTCTTCTTTTCTGTATATGTAGCCAATGTTATAAATTTCCCTGTGGGTGCTGTTATATATTCCTTAATCATATATACACATATATATCTCAACACATTGTTGGCATTATTTGGAACAAACTCTTATCTGTTAGATCAATTAAGAGTAAGAAAATAAATGTTTTTATTTTGCTTTCACTTATTTCTTCAGTAATGCTCTTCCTTTTTTTATGTGGATCTGAGTTTCTCAGCTACATTATTTTTCTTCTCTCTTAAGAGCTTCTTTTAACATTTCTTGGAAGGCAGGCCCACTGACAACAAATTCACTCAATTTTTTTCATCTGAAAAAGTCTTTATCTATCCTTTACTTTGAAAAGATAATTTTGCAGAAAAAATTGTTTTGGCATAATTTTTCTCTCAACACTTTAAATATTTTACTTTTGTCTTCCTTGCTTGGTTTCTAAAGAGAAGTTGGATATAATTTTTCCCCTCTGATTTCTTTCAAGATTTTTTCTTCATCTTTAATTTTCTACAGTTTGGATATGATATTCCTAAGTATAATTTTTGTTTTTGCATTTATCCTGTGTGGTGTCCTCTGAGCTTAATACATATGTGGTTTTGTATCTGACATTAATTTGGGGAAATTCTCAGTCACCATTGCTTCAAATATTTCTTCTTTTCCTTTCTCTCTTTATTATTCTCCTGGAATTCCCATTATGTATATAACTCTTGTAGTTGTTCCATAGTTCTTGGATATTCTGTTCCATTTTTTTTCAGTCTTTTTTCTCCTTTTTTTTAAAATTTACCATTTTTGAAACAAGTATTGACATATTCTGAAGTCCAGAGATTCTTTCCACAAGCATGTCAGTCTACTTTTGATCCAAGCAAAGGCATTCTTTCTGTTTGTTTTTTTTTAATCTCTAGCATTTCTTTTTGATTCTTTATTAAAATTTCTATCCCTCTGTTTACATTACCTATCTTTTTTTCTTTTGTTTTGTTTTGGTATGGTGTCTACTTTATCCATTAGAGCCCTTACCATATTACTCATACTTATTTTACCTTCCTAGTCTTCTGATTTCAATATCTCTGCTACATCTGAGTTTAATTTGATGTTTGCTCTATATCTTCAAACTGTTTTTTGCATTCTGGTATGCCTTGTACATTTTTTTTGATAGCAGGACATAATCTATTGCGTAAAAGGAACTACTGCAAATAGGGGTTTAATAATGAGGTTGTAAGGTGGGTGGGATGAAACGAAAGAGGTCTATAGTCCTTTGATTAGGTCTCAGTCTTTAGGTGAGCCCATGTCCCTGAACTGTGAACTTCACAATGGTTTTGCAGCCTCCCTTCCCTTAGGTGAGTCAGGATGACTAGAGTGGACTGGATTTGGTATTTCGATTCTCTTATGTGAAAGCTAGAGTTATTTCCTTCTCCCGGGGCATTTAGTCTTTGATAAAACCCCAGTAGTTTAGGATCTGGTAAGATGGTTTTGCTTGAGGACAGACTTTGTTAAGAACAGAATGTTTGGGTGTGTTTGAATGTGGTGCATTTTCCTCTTCCCCGTCAGAAGCAGGAGAGGAGTTTCCAATATTCACTGTGGGAAACTGGTTGAGCTCCTGGAACTAAAATTCACAAAAGTATGGGGACCCCTTTAACTAGGTCCCTGGAGTTTTTAACTCCCAGACTTTTCTATATTGAGCACCCAGTGATTTGTCAATCACAGTTTAGGTTTTCCTATCACAGTATATTGGTTTCCCAGAGGTACGTTTGTGGATTTCTGCTTTGTAAGTTGTGATTCTTAGTATATGCCTGTCTCTCCAAATTTGAGGACAGCAGTTTGATCTGTGACTTCAGTTCTGTAAGGATTTAAGAAGAGCTGTTGATTTTTTAGTTTCGTCTTTTTCACTGGCTGTTAGGGCCAAGCGAAGACTTCCAAACTCCACATGCTAGACTGGAAACTAGAAGTCTCTATGCATTTGTTAACACAGTTTTGTTGAGGTATAACTTATATAACACAAAATTCATCGATTTGTAAATGTACAATTCAATTATTTTTAGTAAATTTATACAGTTGTATAACAATCACCACAGTAAGTTTGGAACAATTTCAATATCTCAAAAAGTTTCCCTGTTTCTACTTCAGATCCCTTCTCTTACCACCACCTCCTGGCATCCACTGATCTACTTTCTATCTCTATAAATTTGCCTTTTCTGGACATTTGATATAAATGGGATCATTGAATGTACAGTCTTTTGTGTCTGGCTTCTGTCAGTTAGCATCATGTTTTGAGGTCTATCCATGTTGTAGCATATAACTTAACACATTTTTAAAACTGAAAATTGAAGTATAACATCTGTTTTATAGTTATCATATGTAAATATAATTATTAACACATAGGTACTATATAGTTATGGTTATATTATATAATTATTACATATTATCAATAAATATTTAACCATATTTAAAATAACACTACATACTCTTCAAATGCACCTGTCTGTAAGAAAGCCATTTCATGTCTTTATTACACATGGAACATGATGTTTGTGCTACAGACACTCCCAGGTTAGCCGGTTGACATGTAAGAACGAGTCTTACCACAGAACTATAACAATATGGTTACAGATGCACCTGTATTGATTTATTCCAATAGATTGTGGCAATAAACAACAGGTGAGCAAAACTCTTGCTAGGAGGACACATCATATTCAAATTTGCATGAGTAACGTCCATGACTTCCTAAAAAGGTAATTAATCGTGTCAAATAAATGGAATCATTAACACCTGACATTTCTAAAAACTAGTTTGAAAGCTCCAGGGCTGTCATGGTCTTAGTAGTTGTAAAAAGTCTGAAGTCTCAGAAATTCGTGTATACAAACTATTGTACTTACAAATTATCCTCAAGTCTCTTCAAGGATTCCAAAACCAGTGAATGAACACTGTCTAAGGAGCAGGACCCAAAGCAATTTAGGGGTGTGATGTATCTAATTTTCATCACCCAGTCATTATGCAGCTTCCTTTTAACACTGCAATGAGAAGAAAAAAGGGAGGGGTTATGTTAGACACACACACGCTTGCACATGGAACGCCATCGTATGCATGATACCACTTTAACTGTTTAACTATTTAACATCTAGCATATTTAAAAATGGAAAAACAAAAATGTATTTATCAAATCAAATACCGAGCTGTAGATTCAGAATTAAAGGAATAACCTAGAAGCGTCTCTAACATGGGCACTATTATCCTCACTTTACTGAGAAATTCTGGTCATCCAAAAGGACTGTGTTTCATTTTGTTTTGGATGAGTCAATTCATGCACATTATTTTCCATGAATACTTTCAGAACTAGAAAACTGGAGAAGTTTGTAGTCCCCGGTAGTCCCTGTTTCTACTGAAGCTGAGGCTGGGACAGCTGTGTTCCTCTCGCCAAAGCCTTTTGCTCACCAGTGCACAGGACATTCCAGTGACAGGCTTAGCATTAGGGGTCAAAACTTTAATGGTAGAATTCTTGTCTTAACCTGGAGGAAACCACCTTCCTGTTGTTATATTTACTCATGTTTTATGGTATATTTGTTTCCTCATTCACAACGCTTATTGAGTGCCTACTGCATCCCAGCTAAAAGCACATAAGGATGACTAAGGTAAAATTCTTGTTCCCAAGTTCCTGAGATTCGGGTTGAGGAGTAGAGGTGTTTAGAACTCAAGGCAGGAACGTTCGACAATATGGGATTAAACAGAGTAGAGAGATTTCTTCCTCCATGCCAGGCTGTGTTTAATTTGGACTCTGGTGCTGGCTACTTCCTTCTCTAATTTGTACAACATTTTGCATACCGGTGTTTCCTACCCATTCCCTTACCCCCACCCATTTAAAATGAATGAATTATGTGAATATCAACTGCAGGAAAACATGAATGATAGCTCCAGAGCTTAATTACCCCTTTGGCCTTAATACTTTTCATTTTGTTAGTTTGAGAATCTGTTGGTGTAAGAACATGCCTCACCACTCAGCCCATCTATACACTTCAGTCTTGAATAGTTTAAATCATGTACATGAAGATCTCTATATGATTAAATCATCTACATGTAAATAATCACCCAAAAGAACAGGTGCAAATGAGCATTCATGTAGCTGTACCCAGATTCCTCAGATCCCCATCTCATTTCGAACATATCCAGCTAATGGAAACGGGGATGGAAAAGAGGCCATGGAATTTTCTGACGGGTGACAAAAATCTCAGAAAAAAAATTCATGTCTCACCGTCTATTCAAGAGCCTGTCATAATTGGAATGAAGGGCTTAATAGTGTATACTAGGTACATAGAAAAGTTAAATTTTTTTTACTTAATATTATATCATGAACATTTTCCATGTTATTAAATATATTTCAAAACATTATTAAATGGGAGTGCATGGCATTCCCTAATATGGTTATACTATGATTTACTGAATGCCTTTGGTACTTAAAAGCTTTCTTTTTTAAAATTTATTTGACAGAAAGAGAGCACAAGCAGGGGGAGCATCAGGCAGAGGGAGAGGGAGAAGCAGGCTTTCCACTGAGCAGAGAGCCTGATGTGGGGCTCGACTCCAGGACCCTGGGATCATGACCTGAGCCAAAGGCAGAGGCTTAACCCACTGAGCCACCCAGGTGCCCCCACTCTTGGTATTTTAAATATCCAACCAAAAAAAGGTGTCTGACAAAAAAATATATTTTACATATAAATGTATTATATTTATATGGACATAGTTACAAAATATGTAAACATATTTGTGGAAACTATATTACATTTTGTTATACATGTAATACAATATCTGAATTATTTATCTAAATTATTAATCACTTAGATTAATTATTCCTCCTTTGTCGGACACTAGAGACTTTACTATTAGAAACAATGCTGTGATAACCATACTTATATTTTTAAATGCATGGGGATCCTGGGTCCTAATGTAGAAAGGTTTATTAAGACACTTGATGCATCTCCCAGACTGCTCTCCTGAAAGGGATCAAGCTCCTACTTCCACCACTGATAGTTTGTGAGACTGCCCATTTACAGAATCTACCCCATTTTCAATCCCTACCCTATTTTCATTGTTAGAAATGAGAAATTTTATCTGATTTTAAGTTGCACTTCTTTGATTAAGAGTACTTCTTCGTTCCTCTGCTAATAAAAGTAATATATATTTACTGTAAAAATGTAAAAGATGATCCAATTATAAAGACAACAAAAAATCACCTATAATCTCATTATTTAGAGATAATTGTAAGCATTTTTGCCTGATGATCATTTTGAAATGTTTATTGACTCTTTGCTCTATGTGTGCCTGTGCATAAGTTAGCTGTTCACAGTCTTTGCCCATTTTTCTTGAGGAATGATTATTTTCTAATTGAACTGCCAAAACTATTAAAGAGTGTTAACCCACTGTTTCTCATATTTAGTATATTTATCCCAGTTTGTTATTTACTTTTTTTTGTTGTTGTTACTTTTTTTAAGATTTATTTATTTTAGAGAGAGAAACAGAGAGTGTGAGTGGGGGGGAGGGGCAAAGGGAGAGAGTGAGTCCTCAGGCAGACTCATTGCTGGGCATGGAACCTTACGTGGGGCTCAATACCAGGACCGTGACATCATCACCTGAGCCAAAATTAAGTCAGACGCTTAACTGACTGAGCCACTTAACTGACTGAAGGTGCCCCTTCAGCTTGTTACTTTTAAAATGTTATCTTCTGGTGTCCAGAAATTTTTATTTTTTTTCACACCTACCAAATTTTTTTTCTTTCACTTCTGTATTCATTGCTTTTACATTGAGGATCTTTTTCCATATTCAAGTGCTAGCAAATAGTCATATATATATTTTACAGTTTTTTCATAATTTAACTTTTTTTCATTTAATTTACACACTTTAATTCACTCAAGTACCTATAGACTTTAATTGTCAATAACACTTACAATTGGAATTCCAGTGGCTAATTTTCCGCTCTCTCTTCCCAGTTATGCTGGAAGTTCCTTGAGGTGAGAAGTGTTTCTTGTTCGGCTTTGTATTTCAGATCTCTGCCATAGGGTCTGATACATTGCGTTCACTATACAAATACTTGAACACTGTTTATATTAGAAAAATTCAACTGCCCATGTGATACCCTTACCTTTTAAAGTTCTTTGAGTCTAAGACTTGGCTTTGTAGTTTTTTCTTGGATTTTGCCTGCTTTAGTCCAAAGTCATCACTGTTTACTGTGAATCTGTTCACGAAACCACCATCATCCCCCAAGAGGATGTCGTCTCTGCAGAGCTGGTTGGGCAGAGACACGACACACACACAAAGAAGGCAGTGATCCATAGGCTTTATGACAAAATAGTTTTCCTAGAAGCAGAAGAATGCTTTCAGTGAGTTATTACATTGCTCTACATGTCCACATATTAGTCATTGCCCTATTATTTGATGAAAGTCTTACTTTCTGATATTTTTAATTTTAGATATTCGCATTGTGTTAAAGAAATTTGAAAAAAGAAAAAAAGCTAACCAAGTAAAAGTTAATGAACATTCACTGTGAGCCCAGCATTGTGCTTTGGGTGCTTTTTGGGGAAAAAGGTGAGGTACCTCGGGCTCAATACATTAATGAGATTTTCTGTTTGGTTGCTATGAATATCCTTCTTTTGGATTTGTAAGGCAGTCTTAATGGGAAGCATAAGAAGGTTCGGCTGTTATGAGACCACTGACGTAAAACTGTATGGGAACCAGGAAAATCAAATATGAACACCCCTGATAAGAAGTTATCAGGAAACACATCCTAACATCCAAGTTTGTCCAGAAATATTCAGCGAGCATCTGTCAAGCTGCCTCTAGGCTACTGCACTGGGTTCACTAAGCTGTACAGCCAGGGCTCTCCCAGAATTCAATCTCTACCTAAGACAGAAAAAAACAATATTTTTAAAATGTTTTGTTTTGGGGCACCTGGGTGGCTCAGTGGGTTAAGCCTCTGCCTTCAGCTCAGGTCATGGTCCCAGGGTCCTGGGATCGAGCCCCATGTCGGGCTCCCTGCTCAGCGGGAAGCCTGCTTCTCCGTCCCTCTCTGTCTGACTCTCTGCCTCCTTGTGCTCTCTCTATTCTCTGTCAAATACATAAATAAAATCTTTTAAAAAATAAAATAAATTTTGTTTTGTTTCCTTTAGAATGAGTGAGATTTGAACATATTTAGAGCGTCATTCAGTCATTCAACAAATAATCACAGAGCACCTACAATGTGCCTAGAGCTGTTCGAGGCATGGGGCATAAGCTGATAAAGAAGACCAGTTTCTGATGTGGCAGAACTACCATTCCAGTGCAGGAATGCAGGTATAAAAACAGCATTTCATTTGGATCGTGGGAAGTGCTCTGGGGAAATAAACAAGGGTGCTAGGATAACGAGTGACTGGAGAGGCCACTGTAGGTCCCCGGGTCTGGGACGGTGACCTCTGATCTGGCATGAACTGGTCCAGAGAAAGATTCAGAGCCGACTGACATGAGGAGCCCCAAAGGAGAGATGAATGTCAAAAAAGATAAAAAGGGAAGAGCTTGGCCCTCCATGAGGCAGGAGGGAATGGATTGGCGGATGCAAGGATATTTTGCCCCCAGAGAGAGGAAGGAAGAAAGGAAGTAGGGTGTCCTCATTGAATCTGTGGGTGGGAGAGCCCGAATTTGGAAGAGGACAAGCCTCATAGACTCAAATTTCTCAGGAAAATAGGGACAAGTACATCTGCTGAGAGGGAGAGAGCCTGAGGACAATAACGGTCTTTTGGAATATTGCCAGGGATGGGAAAGTGATCTGGCAAGGACAAGAAAGACGTTGACAGAAGCCAGTGAATCCTCAGATGAGTCTGCAGACCCTGAATTTACAGTGATGCCGAACGGGGGTGGCTTCATTTTTTTTTTCTCCAGGAGGGCTGAGCCTCCGTGAGGGTGCAGAGACAAGCTGTCACATCTTACCAGGACTGGAGTTTCAAAGGATTTAAGAGAGTGGGAGGTGGGGATGGCTTCAGCCCAGATGATCTGCCCAGCTGGTGCAGGCAGGAAGGCAAAGAAGGGATAGGAAGGGGACAGAGAGTGGAAGAGGATGGCCTCAAGGAACTGGAGGCTTCCATGGGGCTGAAAAAGTGAGAGTGAAAACTGGAGAGAGCTGGACAGAGAAGAGGTTGCAGACCATGAGACACTGGCACATCCCATAATAAAGGACACGAGGCAACAATCTGCCTTCTTTGAAGTCATCCTGGCATCAGTCGCTGGTTGCAACAATGGGGACAGGAATGACAAGTTTGGTTTTTCACTGAGCCTAGGGACAAGCAGAGCACAGAGAAAGGCTAATTACTTCTTAATCCTTCTCATCCTTCGAAGTCAGCCACTTCCTGAGGGCATTTTTGTATATTCTTGCCTCTCCATGAACTCCTAGTGCCCTTATTTTTGTTTGTTTGTTTTTACTGTACAGTTTGCTATACCATGATGTTATATTTTACGTCTTTTCATGACCTCTTTTAAGACTGAGTTTTGTTTGAGTGCAGGGACCTGTTCATGACTTCCATACGTCTGCGAGCGCTCACTAAATATTGTAAATTACTTTAGTGGTAACATCTCAGCCACTGAAGGAACAACACTGGCATCTGCCCCACTAGATATTCTGCCAGAATTAGTCATTTGATTTTTAGTAATTTTCTTACCAAATGAAGCCAAACTGAAGGGAAAGGCTCTGAACTTGATAACATAATCAAAAAGTTAATACTTGGATTCAGATAAGGGTATGAAAGAAGGAAGAAATTATCTCTCTCTCAAAAACAAAACAAGTTTCACCAAATTAAATAGGCACTAAATGGCAAGAGTGCTCCTTTTTAACGAGCCTCACAGAATATTAACGCTGAACTTGTTTAATCATGGACTGGATTAGTTAAACCCCCTCATTTTACAGACGAGGGACTGGCACTGGGCAGAGGAAGCAGACTGTTCACATCCTCGCAGGGTGGAAGAGAAAACTCAGTACTTGGAGGGTTCCTCTTGGCACGGTACCTGGCCACTGCCTTGAGCTTTATAATCCCAGACGATGATGGTCCTTTCTGTAGTGGCGACGATTCTCTTCAGCTGTGAGAGGTAATCACATCCTGTGATCCAGGAGGTGTCCTGAGGGGAAAATCCAGAATTGGGAGAAGGGGGTGTGATATGTTTTGGTCTATCCCAAGGTCATGGTTACTAAAGAGTAGGTCAGTTACATCTCCTTGCAGGGGAGCCTTGCAATGTCTCTTCTCTGAAGTCTGGAGAAGAGGCTCTCATCTTTCGCCCTTTGACACTTCCCTTGAGTTTCTCAGCACCGTCAGGTGGCGAGTGAGGAATGAGCTCATGCCTGTTGCAGCTCCCTGGAGGCAAAGATATACCAGCAGAGCAGGCATGTTTGTGCACTCTTCACTGTTGGGAGAACACCTCTCCACAGGGCCATGGGGGAGCCAGATTAAGCCACTTCTCTGGCCCTGTCCCCAATGCACACAATTTTTAGCTAAAAAAAGACTTTACTGATCATCCGCTCAATAACCGAGTTGAGCCCGGTGAGTCTATTTTGCGTTGCCTGAAGTCACCAAGTTGGCATGGGTAGGCTCGGTCAGAGGCCAGAGCAACGGTCCCCGTTTACGAGGGCCTACTGTGCACCCAACACTGCTGTACGCGTTTCAGACCTACGTTAGGAATTCTAACCTTTGTTTCAGCCTTAGAAGCAAAGGCTCCGAGGCTTAGAGAGAAGGCAGACTCGTCTGCCAGGTGGCCTGGAGCCCTCCTGGGTGGTTCAGGGCCTTCAGTGCCTGTAAGCAGGGCGGAAAGGCAAGCATGTCCCCACACCTCTCACAAAGCCATGGCGGGACTCTGAGAGCAACTTGTCACAGCTTTACAAATGCAAGTTCACGTCTCCCAGTAGCCATACGGATTAAGTAAACTACCAAATCGGACTCAAATATTTTCTGCAATTTCCAAGTTTACAATGTTTTCAAGTTATTTCCCTTGGCCATTTCCTTGTTCTCACAAGTGTTGGGTTTTGTTTTGTTTTGTTTTTTTTTTTTAATTCCTCAATAGGGGGCGCTCAGGAAAACCTTGGGGAGATTTAAATGGAAGCTTCCAGGGAGTCATGTCTCCAAGTGCTTCTCTGAAATAAATTTAACTTCAGCAAGCGAGGTGAGGGTCCTCTGCTGCTGCTCAAGGTTTAGTGTGGATCCAAGTCATAGACTCACAGTATGAAGACATCTTATTCTTAGAGCCTATTTGACCTGCATTGAGATTGTGACTAGTCATGGAGGAACCGTCAGCACAGTCCCAAAGCAGACTTCATTAGGAGTTTATAACATGTACTTACCGTAACATTGGTGCTGGTCTGGACTCTCATCTATAAACAAAGGAGAAGAATGAAAGCTAGTTGGCACTATAATAAAAATTGAGAAGGTTGGCTCTAAAAGAACATATTATCTCCACGGTTTAATCTTACTTGTCATTTCTACCTTCTGTGAGTTTCCTCCTTTTCTCCTTTCCCTCAAAAACCTGGCTCTGTGGAATGATTCCCTGCTGGCTTTGGACACGGTTGGTGCTTCTTTTTTTTTCTTTTTTTAAGATTTTATGTATTTATTTCAAAGAGAGAGGCAGAGATGGTGAGAGAGAACAGGAGCTGGGAGGAGAGGGAGAAGCAGGGTCCCCACTCAGTGGGGAGCCAGACCCAAGGCTCGATCCCAGGACCCTGGGATCATGACCTGAGCAGAAGGCAGATGCTTAACCCAATGAGCCACCCAAGCACCCCACAGTTGGTGCTTCTGTGGCTTGCCTTTAAGCCTGTTAATTGTGCTCTTAGAGTACACTGTACTAATGATTTTTTCCCTGTTTGCAAACTGCCTCAAATTCTTTAGTTTTCAGAGCAACATAGGATATCAAAAAGGGGGAATACAAAATAATACTAACATCAAGGGCAAGAGTGGCCTGAAAGGATGCTAACTAGGTCAGTATGAATACAGCTTGATGTGCGGGGCGGGGGGAACACGGCTTCATTTGGAAGTTATCTCTCAGGTTCCTGAGAGACGTAAGAACATTCTACCCAGTGGGCTTCCTCTCTTACTGGATAAGTTATCTACTGCATGAATCTCATGCCTGGGTAGCGTGCAGGTTGAGAAGATAGATTTTATTGCATGCAGGGCTGTAAGGTACCTGAGCAGCCTCTTCTCCCCTTAGGGCATGCTAATTGCTTCCAAGGTCAAGGTCCATATTTGAAGTCTATGAATGACCTAGTTTCTTTTGCATGGTCATGCAGTCTTGGGAAAAGTACAGAAAGTGGCTGCCCAGAAGGAATAGATTACGTGAAAAGAGGGAAATGTAAATTAGATCCCTAAAACTGTTAGTCACGGTCATCTCAGACTGTCTTTCATCTGAAGAGTTCAAAGACGCTTTTCCATCCATCCAGGGATGTTTTTCCAGATGAGAAATATTAAGTGCCCTCAGGAAATTGGTGAGCCCAGAACAGAACTCCTCTCCTACTTCTCTACTTCCACCCTTAGTGGAAAACACATGCTTCAGTTTCTTTTACCATCCTTAAAAGTTACATAATCCTTATGGGTATCTTCTGAATTTTGAAAACCTAGCCTTTTTTGCAAGAATTTTTGTTAATGACATTTACAGTGTCTATCACCAAGCCCTCTAGAGAACACCGTGAAAATCCTTAACTGTGTGTATTGTACTTTACAGAGAGCCTAAATTATGGATTAACCTATTATATTTTGTGTTGTTAATGACTACCTTTTAATAAATTTTTCCTGTGACCTACCTTCACATTAGCTTTTCACAGAATGTGTCATCCTATATGTAAGACACACAACATTCAAAATGCTATTTATTCCTGGTGTATCAAATCTTTTTTTTTTAAGATTTTTATTTATTTGACAGACAGAGATCACAAGTAGGCAGAGAGGCAGGCAGAGAGAGAGAGGAGGAAGCAGGCTTCCTGCTGAGCAGAAAGCCTGATGTAGGGCTCGATCCCAGCACCCTGGGATCATGACCTGAGCCGAAGGCAGAAGCTTTAACCCACTGAGCCACCCAGGCACCCCTGGTGTATCAAATCTTCAAGTAATTTTTAAGCATTTTTTTTTCTCTCCAACCGCATGGTTTTTATAAGACACAGATGTGTTTGTGAATATACACGTACGTAACCTCTAAACATGGATGAATGAGTGTGTGTGCGAGCTCGCGTGAGAGAGAGGTCTGTGGAATATGAATGAAAATGCCACCTCACTTATTTCACATAATCCTGAGCTATTTCATCATGAAGATCATTATTTTTCTTCTCATGTTCTTCTTTACGTTCCACCTTTGTTCTATCTTTGAGGAAATGAAAGTAAGAAAATGAGAAGGGAAGTAAGGCACCAAGGAGAAAGGAGAGCGAGGAATGTTTTCATGTTTAGATGAGGCCATGCAGTTCTGTTTTCACACCATTTGTCCGTGATTACAACCACCAACATTTCCTTGAGTGCTCACAGTGATGCTAGGTAAGCACTTTGTGTGCATTAATTCCAGCAGCACAGCTGCCTCGGTTCAATGAAGGAGCCAGGGCATGGAGGTGCATAGGTGAACACACACACAGCTGGCAAGTATCCGAGCTGGGCAGGGACGTCAGGCTCCATGTCCACACCAGGAACCTTCTACCGCCCCTCCTCGGGGCCCAGGAAGCCTGATCCCTGAAGGGCTGAACATTACTGTTGAAATTGTAATCATTTGATGATCACTTTAAATATAGTTTACTTGTATAAAGCTTATCTCTAGTTGGAAATGACCCATCACTGGAATTATTTGCCTTGATATTTATTTTGATATTCCCTTTTATTTTCATAGTGAAATACTGTGTTGTATCATTACACATTCCAATACAATCTCTCATGGTTTGGAAGTGGAAGCCCAAAACTTACAAATTTAGAACTAAGTGACAGTAATAGAGTAATAGTTATGCCCTACAGGGCCATGGGAATTTATCGTTCATATAGTGCTTCTACGTTCACTGTGTCATTTACCTTCACTACAGCCCACTGAGGGAGAGAGGACTGGTTCTGGTGTCGTTTCATAAATGTGAGAAGCGGCATAATAAGTTGCCTCATTCAGTTCCCTATTTAACAGCCTAGCTGGTACCATAGAGGAGCCAGAATGTGAGCCGCCTTTTAACTCCAAGTCCAAGGTTCTTGTTGGGACCCTCTATACTTGTTAGGATTCTGACAAAATCACTTGTCTCGTGAGTTTTTCTGATTTTATCCGAGAAGTTATCCAGGATCATCCTATAATTATGCTGATGCCACATGGTTTGGTAAGACTCCCTGAGGAACGCTTGGGTGGCTCAGTCCGTTAAGCTTCCAACTCTCGGTTTCATGATCTCAGGGTTGTAGGATCGAGCCCCGTGTCTGGGTTCATGCTCAGCACAGAGTCTGCTTGAGATTCTCTCTCCCTGCCCCTCTGACCCTCCCATTCATGCTCCATCTCTAAAAGAAATAAATATTTAAAAAAAATACTCCCTGAGGAACACTGCCAAATGCAGTTACCAAAATCTCAAAAATTGCTCCAAGACTCAGAAATCCTCTCTTTTTAGCAGCATCTGGCTTTATTTTTTGGAATAACTCTGAAATGTTTATGTTTGCTGTTGCACCTGATAAGTATGCATAGTGCACAGACGACAGAGAAGGAAGAGGGAAAGAACGAATGAACACGTGAATGAAAGGAGGAAGGGAAGAGGGAGAAGGGAGGAATCCAAGCTGTCAAATTACCTGGCTATTAAAGACTGTTATCAATCCTTTCTGAGAAGCTGTGATTAGTAAATCCAACTGAGGGATCTTTACAATGCATTTAATCACATCCCGTCTTCTACTACCTGCAAACAACATAATATGCATTTCAGTTCCTAGCAGTGAAGATCTTAAAACTCATTTGTTAGGTTTGTTTTTAAAAGAAAAGAGTAAGCAAAGAAACTTTTTACTTTTTTGCTGAAAAAGTAGATTAAACCATAAAACCCAGCACCTGTTGCTTTTCTTAGCACTAATTTTTGTATTGAAACTCAATTAGCCAGCATACAGTATCTCATTAGTTTCGGATGTAGAGTTCAATAATTCATCAGTTGCATACAACACCCAGTGCCCATCACCTCATGTGCCCTCCTTCATGCCCATCACCCAGTTATCCCATCCCTCACCCACCTTCCCTCCAGCAACCCTCAGTTTGTTTCCTAGAGTTGAGTCTCTCATGGTTTGTCTCCCTGAGTTTCTTCCTTTCCATTTTCCCTCCCTTCCCTTATGATCTTCTGTGTTGTTTTTTATATTCCACATGAGTGAAACCATATGATAATTGTCTTTCTCTGACTGACTTATTTCACCCAGCAAAACACCCTCCAGTTCCAAGTCAATATCAATGGTAAGTATTCATCCTTTTTGATGTCTGAGTAATATTCCTTTGTATATATGAACCACATCTTCTTTATCCATTCATCTGTCGATGGGCATCTTATTGCTTTATCATCATCGCTGGAGATACTAATCTGAATCTATGACACTTTCCAAATCAATGTGGTGCATGAAATCCTAGAGAAAATGTATATATACTCATGCTCTTGCCACATATTTTGCAGAGAACATGTTTTCCAAACATCTTTTGGAATCATTCCATTTTGAGATTTCCACATCTCTCAGGAATCCTTTCTTTGAACAGTCACCATCACAATTTACAGAGTAAAAGCCTAATATGATCTCGGGCTTTCGAGCATAAGAGAATAAAACCACGTTAATATTGTTATTAAGGATTTTTTGTTTGTTTTTGTGTGTTTTGAAACACCCCCCCGACTCCTTCATGGGTTTTTTTTGTTTGGTTGCTTGTTTTTTTGCCTATGTGCTGAATTGATAACACCACATATATGGGACCTCTTTCCATCACGATCAGTTTTCATACTTGTAAGCTCTTCGGAAAAGCAAGTGGATGGATCTCATACTCCAGTGTTCTCAGCCTAATCCATGCATTCTCAAAAGACAAAATACGATCCTCAAGGGGGTGCAGACTGGTTCTTGGGGGACGTAAATGAGTCTTGCTCTCTTTGTGTATAAAGCACAGATACACAAACTTACGTAAACAGATACATAGTACATCCAACATATTAAAGTGTCAGGGAGTCAGGGAGGGGGTCAGGGGGTGCAATCAGGGAAAAAATGTCTAAAAGACTCCTTAGGAACCCTTATACTGAAACAAACATGAAAATAATATAGTGAAAAACTAATGAAGAGAAGGTTAAGAACACTGTCCTGTTCCAAGCTACCACCACTCACTCTCCTTCGGCTCCCCCCAACCTGGGCTCTTTTCAACATGGAAGCCGTAATGAACATTCATTATGAGTACCTCAGACCATGCTTCCCCTCTGTGCAGGTGTCTTACCTTCCTTGCTCCCCCACCCTCAGGCCGACACACCTGACCCCACACTTGCCCTCTCTTCCCGGGCTTTCCGGCATCCCTGCCCCACCCCTCCCCACCCGATCCCCCCATCTCCTCTCCCTCCCATGCCCCCCACCCCCAGGTCCCTCAGCCCCTGCTCAAGGTGGTCTCCACCATGCCCCCTTCAAATTCCAATACAATGCTCCCATCTCCAAACCAACTTCTCCCCACGCGCCTGCTTTACTGTTCTCCGTAACCTGCTTACTCCATTCTTTCTCTATAGCACTATTACCATTCTGACACATATTTTACTTCAATTTTTTCTGTCTGCCTCTCCTCATTAGAATGTAAATTCCACCAGGTCAGAGATTTATGATCGTTTGCTCACTGCTGTGTCCCCAGCACTTAGAGAGGTGCCTGTCCCACATAGCAGACCTTACAGAACTACAGAACCCAACTGCCATTGAGAGAAATGCTTTCAAACATCTACTTTAGGATGCCAGCAGCACATCTCCCCTTCCCAGCTAAGAGATGGTGGCAGCAGGGACAGACCCCTAGCTTCTGTTATTTGATGATCTATCATTTCCATGGCTTAAGGTTGGGCTCTGGTGAGGTCTAAGGGTTGGGCTGAGGAAGGGTGGAAGATAAGGGTAGGCTTGGTTTACAAGTGACTGCAGTAAGTGTGGGGGCTTTTGTAAGGAACACCAGATCTGATCTACACTCCACGCTTCATCTCAGAATCTGGGATGAAATGGAGGACAGGGGTAGATTGGGGGGTTTGCCTTTTCTCCTCCCGGACTTCTTCCCTGGAGGGAAGAAGACTGGAAGAGTGAATAGTGGAGAGGGATGAGGTCCCAGGATCAAATTTAAAAAGAAACGCCCTTTGTTCTTGAGACTTCTTGACCTGAGTTGACCCCCTCCCTCTGTGATTGGCCCAAGTTCACAGTCTTAGAGATACAGGGATAAACTTCCACGTGACAATCAAAGGAAAAGTAGGAAGGAATTCTAATTACTAAAAATTTGAAAATTTCATTTTAAGAAAATTTTAAAGGAATTGTGATTCCATTTGGTACTTGGACATGCAATATTGAGATGCCATTGGACAGAGCTTGAACTAGAACTCTGAACCTCTCCAGAAAAATGTGAATTGTTTCCCCTCATATTCCTTATTTAGTGTCCTTAAGAGACACTAAATCGTATTTCAAACTCAACTGCAGGTAAAATTTCTGTCTTCAGCTTCCCAATTTTTTTTCCTGAGAAAATGTTAAAACCCATATTCATTTGGAAAGGAAATTAAAAATATCACCTGAAATTATAACTCGCTGTTTTCTGGAAATAAGGAAAACCAAATTTTCTTCATCCATCTGGGAAGCAAGAGAATCTTCTTCAGAGGAGAAGTATCCAAAGATCTAAAATGTCAAACAACACCCATATAAACATGTGCAGTATCTCAAAATTGTAACATAACAGGTTTGATATTGGTTGAAGTTAAAATTTAATTTGGATGAATGGTCAACACCTTGCTTTCTAAATGCCCAGGCACTGCCCGTAGCAAGAGAAGGCAGCTAATTATATTCAACACATCCTATGCTGATGGCTCGTGATTTTTACACAGTTGCTGATTTTTTCTTTCTGATGGATGAATTGGTATACTAGGCTGGTGTCTTTGCTCAGACTCATAGTTCTTTTAGGAGCTAACATTTTTTTTAAAGATTCTATTTAATCATTTGACAGACAGAGATCACAAGTAGGCAGAGAGTCAGGCAGAGAGAGAGGAGGAAGCAGGCCCTTTTGGTATAAAAGATATAGAGACCAAGTCCACTGAAAATAATCAAAACCAGCCATATATTAGCTTTTTAAAATGGCATTGGTTTATTTTGATGTTAGTTGGCAGTTGAGCAACTTATGTTAACCTATGTCCCTTCATCAGCAGCGTCACAAATGGTGTTACTTCCTCCTTTATCTTCCCCCACGTCCAGACCTCACAAGGATGTCCTAATCACTTTCTACAATTAGATTTCACTGTGGGAAGATCGAGATGATCTAAACATTCTCTCTCGTGTTTTCCCTTCTTCACACCAGCAAAATTTTATCTTTTCAGAAATCACGGCTCTTCTTCCATACACACAATACCTGTGGATTTAGCATCTTGTGCTTTGGGGAAGGACTGAGAAGAGAGAAAGAGGGCTTTCAGTAGACCTTTGTTGGAATGGACAGGAATTTTGTGTCTCTGTGGTTTTCTCATCCTCACTGACTGGTATAATATCCATTTAATAGTCATGTATTGGTCTGCAACTTGATTTTTTTTTTTAAGTAGGCTCCGTGGAGCCCAATGCAGGGGTCGAACTCATGACCCTGAGATTAGGACCTGAGCTGAGATCAAGAGTTGGACACTTAACCGGCTGAGCCACCCAGGCCTTTCTGGTCCACACCCTAGCACTGTGTCATTTGAACTCAGGATGTAGCCTTCTGGCAAAGAGCAGCACTGTGGAATCAGGCCAGTGTCTGAGTTCCAGCTCTACAACCACTTGGCATTCAGTACTTGGATAAACACCTTCAACCCCTTATGTCTCAATTTCTTCATTAGTAGAATAAAGGCACAAGATTCCTTTTTTAAAAAACTGATGTCTAAATGAGGTGACATGTGTAAAGCATTTTGCACTTTGACTGGCACATAGGAATTGTTAAAGACAAATATTAGCTATAGCTATCATTATTAGCCTAGGTTAAGAAGGCTGCATGGAAGGGAGGGAAAAATAATAAATTATATCAAGACCACAACCACTCATGAGAAAACTGGCCTCTCTTTGGGGATAGTGCTTAAAACCATCAGTCCACTTGGGGATGGAACTGGTTCTGCTCATAAAAAGAGGCTAGTCGGGCAGGCACTGCACTGATGGATGGTGTAGGATAGCATCACTGAGAGAAGTTTATAGGGCCACCCAGCCAGTCAGAACTGGGAGGGAAATGCAGCTTCTTGCCCTCCTAATCCACCAGGTCCCTGTAGCCTGTGCGTCCTTTCTTACACAGTTCAGAATTGGGGGCGTGTTGCCTCAGCCACATATCCCCACAATGGTCTTTCCTTTCCCACCCCTGCACTGTCCTGGCAAGAACCCTCCTACCCCCCCATGCAGGGTAATAGGAACACCTGTGTTTCTTATACCTGCACCCCTGTGGCTGATCAGCCTCTGAGAAAATCACCCACTGGAGGCCCCATCATTCAGGTGCCCCCGGCCCTCACCCATGCTTCCCTAGGCGATCCCGTTTGTGGTGCCCAGCAAGAGAGTCAAACCTGAGGCACTCCTGTCCCACACATGCACTCACCTTCTTGTCACTCTCAACTGCTGACCCCACCTCCCACTTCAGATGACAGGGCAAGCCACCAGACAAGAGCCTCCTTGGCATTCTTGCCACCCTAGTTACAAAACCAACATCCTTTCTTCCTACAGAAGGAAGAAAAATTTCCCTTGCAGAGGAAAATGTGTTTCTCTTTTCTTAATCTCTCCACCTGTTCTCTGGGTCCCATCCCCTTGATGCCATCTTCCGAGCTTGTCACCCCCCCCCCCATTATCACTTCTCTCTCTCTCTAGCATTCTTTTGACTTCCTTCTGGCCTGTTCTGATCTTTAGGGCCACCTGGCTGGCTCAGTCGGTGGAGCATATGACTCTTGATCTTGGGGTTGTGAGTTCAAGCCCCATGTTGGGAATAAAGCCTACTTAAAAAAATATCTTTCATAACTTAAAAACAAAAATACAACAAACCTGCCGAATGCAATTACAGAAAATAATCCTTAGTCCCTTTCTTGCGTTTCTGTCTCAACATTGCTGTTCCAAGTGTTGTAACTCCTCCCACTGCTATGGAATTTGAATTCCTCTTAGAGCCACATTTTGGTTTTGGTGGTTGTAACAGTAGACACACTCTTCTGGAACTTTGACACTTTCCCCTCTATGTTAGTTCTCCGTGGCTACTGAAACAAAGGTCTGCAAACATAATGACTCAAAACAACACCCATGTATCAGCTCACAGTTCCACAGAAGGCCAGCATGGGTCTTGATGGGCTAAAATCCAGATGTCAGCAGAGACGTGTTCTTTATTGAAGACTTGGGGAAGAAGTGACTCTAAGTTCATTCAGGTTGTTGGCCTGAGGTCCCTGTTTCCCTGCTGGCTCTGCCCAGAGGCCTCTCTTCTGTCTTAGGACATGGGTCCTCTGTCTCACACCAGCAACGTCCCTTCAAATATCACACTCCCCTCCCCCACCGCAGATAATCCCAGAGAATATCCCTACTTTAATTCAGCTGATTAGCAACATTAATTGCACCTGCAAAATCCTTTTGTAGCAGTAGCTAAATTAGTGTGTGATTGAATAACCAGGGCATGGGCATCTTGGAAGGGGGCACCTTTAGAATTCTGCCTATCATATCCTCATTTTTAAAGTGCAGTTCAGTATGATTTACATTCCTTGTGCAAAATACAACAAAAACATGGCAAATGCTTGCAACCAATTTAACTCCAGACTACAGTGAGGCATAATTTTTAGATTATAATGTAAAATGATGATATTAAAGATGATAATTTCTGTGCTAATGAATTCCAGGGTTTCTCAGGGCCAGAGAACTGCACACCATAAGTATTATCACTGAATTTGAAATAACGTTCTATATGTCTATAATACTTTTATTGTGAAAGCAGTTTACAGATATTTGACTCAATCTGCAATTTTGCAGTAATTCTTACAGACATAGGAACAGCATATTTGTTAAGTGTCTGAGAACAGATGTGGAAGGCTGTCCTTTGACACGCTATATTGGTTCTTTTGACTAGCGCTTGGGTCTAAAGCCAGGTTCTAGACCTACTAGTCACATGACTTCAGGGCCCTTCCTTAATTTCTCTGTGCCTGAGTTTCCCCACCTGTAAAAAATAATAACCCAACCTCACACCTTGGTGTCAGAATCAAATGAGGAAATCATGATTAGATTACTTAGTAAATAGGAAAATAAGAAAATACCTGGATGGGTCAGAGGAGCAAGATGGTGGAGGAGAAGCAGACCTAAATTTCCTCTGGTCCAAGGAATTCAGCTAAGATAGTTACCAAACCATTCTGAACACCTACAAAGTCAACAGGAGATCAAAGAAAAGAACAGCAGCAATTCTATGAACAGAAAAGTGACCACTTTCTGGAAGGTAGGACATGTGGAGAAGAGAATCCGAGGTGGTATATGGGGAGAGACAGTGGTGGTTGGGGGGGGGAGCCTCCATCAGCCACTTAACAGCAAGCAGTTAAGTGAGCAGCGCCGCACGAAATCAGAACGTTTAGAAGTCTGCTCCAGGGAGGGACGTCGCTCCAGAGGCTAAGCAGGGGGTGGAGCCCTTGCAGGGACAGTGTGGTCTCAGGTCCCTCAGGGTCCCAGGAAGACCAGGGCAGTCTGAGTGTGGCAGAGCCCCCAGGTGTCGGAGCCAGGAAGCCGGAGGCAGAGACGGAGCTGAGCAGTGAGCTCTCAGCTCAGGGTTACCTTAAATCATAACCCGAGGCAGTCGAACCACAGCTCTTCAAGCAGGGACCCCACAAGTGGCAGCTCCAGGGAGACTCACCTTCCTGCTCTGGGAGAAGCAGAGCAGCAGGAATCTGCCAGGTTTGGGGAGACGCCAAACAGGGCCACATGCCAGAGATAGAAACCCTCGGTCACAGGCCTGGTGAGGCCGGAGCGCAGCTGGAGACCAGGAAGACGGGAGGGTCTGAGGGCGCACTGAGGAGTGGGGCCCCGAGCTCTCGGCTCCTCCGGCCGGAGACTGGGCGGCCGCCATCTTCATTCCCGTCCTCCATCGCGGTACGGAAAGCGCTCAGGGAACAAAAGCTCCAAGCGCGAACCCGAGCAGATCGCTTAGCCCGGCCCCTGGCAAGGGCAGTGCGGTTCCGCCTCCGGCAAAGACGTTTGAGAATCAGGGCAACAGGTCCCTCCCGCAGGAGATCAGCGAGAACATCCAGCCAGACCAAGTTCACTGATTAATGAGAACTGAGGAATTCCAGTTCTAGTGGAAGGCAGCACATAGAATTCATGGCTTCCCCCCTCCCCCCCATGATTCTTTAGTCTTTCAAAGCAAAATTTTTAAAACTTTATTTTTTTCTTTTCTTATTTTTGAAAAATTTTTCCTCTTTCTTATTTTAACCAAATCTTGTTTTAACACCTTTTTTAAAATGTTTTTTTTTCTAATTTTCAATTTCATAGTCATATTCTATCCATTCACTGTATTTAACATATATATATGTATATATACATATATATACATATATATATATTTCTTTCCTTAAAGTTTTGGGATACAGTTTCTTCTAACAGACCCAAATATACCCTAAATCTAGTGTATGGCTTTGTTCTACTCTCCTGCCTGATCACATTCTCTCCTTTTTAAAAAATTATTTATTTATTTTTTCTTTTTTCCAACTTCTTATCTTATAAATTCCTTTTTAAAAATCTTTTTAATTTTCATCTTTATAGTCATATTCCATCCCTTCATCATATCTACACTTATTTTTGTGTATATATATTTTTTTCTTTAAAATTTTGGGAGGAAGATTCTTCTAACAGACCAATATACACCCCAAATCAAGTGTGTGGCTCTTACAATTCACCAGCCTTTATATATATATATATATATGTATACATATATATATATATATATACACACACATACATACATATACATATATTGTTGTTGTTACCCTTGTAGCATTTTGTTCTTTCATTCATCTGTTCTTCTCTGGACAACCTGACAAAGTGGAAAAACTCACCTCAGAAAAAAGACAAGAGGCAGTACCAACCACTAGGGACATAATGAGCATTAGGAGGATGTTCGAACTAGAGTTCAGAATGATGATTAAAAAGATATTAGCCATGCTTGAAAAAAGCATGGAAGATACTAGAGAACCCCTTTCTGGATACTAGAGAGCCAAAATCTAACCAAGTTGAAATAAAAAAAAAAGCTATTAAGGAGGTGCAATAAAAAATGGAGGCTCTTACTGCTAGGATAAATGAGGCAGAAGAGAGAATGAGAGATATAGAAGACCAAATGATGAAGAATAAAGAAGCTGAGAGAAAGAGTGACAAACAACTACTGGATCACAAGGGGAGAATTCAAGAAATAAGTGATACCATAAGATGAAATAATATTAGAATAATTGTGATCCCAGAAGAAAAAGAAAGAGAGAGGGAGGCAGAAGGTATATTGGAGAAAATTATAGTGGAGAACTTCCCTAATTTGGGGAAGGAAACAGGTATCAAAATCTAGGAGGCACAGAGAACCCACCCTCAAAATCAATAAAAATAGGTCAACACCCTGTCATCTAATAGTAAAATTTAAAAGTCTCAGAGACAAAGAGAAAATCCTGAAAGCAGCTCAGGATAAGATGTCTGTGACCTACAACAGTAGAAATATTAGGTTGGCAGCAGACCTATCCACAGAGACCTGGCAGGCCAGAAAGGACTGACATGATACATTCAGAGCACTAAATGAGAAAATTATGCAGCCAAGAATACTATATCCAGCTAGGCTGTCATTGAAAATAGAAGGAGAAATAAAAAGCGTCCAGGACAAACAAAAATGAGAAGAATTTGCAAACACCAAACCAGCCCTATGGGAAATATTGAAAGGGGTCCTCTAAGAAAAGAGAGAGCCTAAAAGCAACACAGACCAGAAAGGAACAGAGACAATATACAGTAACAGTCACCTTACAGGCAATACAATGGCACTAAATTCATATCTTTCAGTCATTATCCTGAATGTAAAAGGGCTAAATGCCCCATTCAAAAGACACAGGGTATCAGAACAGATAAAAAACAAGACCCATCAGTATGATGTCTGCAAGAGACTCATTTTAGACCGAAAGACACATCCAGATTTAAAGTGAGGGGGTGGAAAACAATTTACCATGCTAAGTCATCAAAAGAAAGCTGGGGTGGCAATCCTTATATCAGACAAATTAGATTTTAAGCCAAAGACTATCATAAGAGATGAGGAAGGACACTATATAATACTTAAATTGTCTGTCCAACAAGAAGATCTAACAACTTTAAATATCTATGCCCCTAACATGTGAGTAGCCAATTATATAAACCAATTAATAATCAAAATCAAGGAAACACATCAACAATAATATAATAATAGTAGGGGATTTAACACTCCCCTCACTGAAATGGACAGATCATCTAAGCAAAAGATCAACAAGAAAATAAAGGCTTTACATGACATGCTGGACCCAGATGGACATCATAGATATATTCAGAATATTCCATCTCAAAGCAACAGAATACACATGCTTCTCTAGTGCACATGGAACATTCTCCAAAATAGATCACATTCTGGGTCACAAATCAGGTCTCAACAGGTACCAAAAGACCAGCTTCCCAGGGGAATTCTACCAAACATTTAAAGAAGAATTAATACCTATTCTCCAGGGACGCCTGGGTGGCTCAGTTGGTTGGACGACTGCCTTCGGCTCAGGTCATGATCCCGGAGACCCGGGATCGAGTCCCGCATCGGGCTCCCAGCTCCATGGGGAGTCTGCTTCTCCCTCTGACTTTCTCCTCGCTCATGCTGTCTCACTGCCTCTCTCAAATAAATAAATAATAAAAAAATATTTAAAAAAATTTAAAAAAAATACCTATTCTCCAGAAACTGTTCCAAAAGATAGAAGTGGAAGGAAAACTGCCAAACTCATTTTGTGAGACCAACATTACCTTGATCCCAAAACTAGACCAAGACCCCATAAAATAAGAGAATTACAGACCAATACCCTTAATGAATTGGATCCAAAAATTCTCACCAAAATACTAGCCAATAAGATCAAACACTACATTAAAAGGATTATTCACCATGACCAACGGGATTTATTCCTGGGCTGCCAGGTTGGGTCAATCTCTGCAAATCAATCAATGTGATACAATACATTAATAAAAGAAAGAACAAGAACCATGTGATACTCTCAATGGACACTGAAAAAGCATTTGACAAAGTACAGCATCCTTTCTTGATCAAAGTTCTTCACAGTGGAGGGATAGAGGATACACACCTCAATATCATCAAAGCCATCTATGAAAAACCCACAGCAAATATCATTCTCAATGGTGAAAAACTGAGAGCTTTCCCCTTAAGGTCAGGAACATGACAGGGATATCCACTACGACCACCTATTCAATATAGTACTAGAAGTCCTAGTTCAGCAATCAGGCAACAAAAAGAAATAAAAGCCATCCGAATCAGAATCAGAAGAAGTCAAACTCTCACTCTGCAGATGATATGGTACTTTATGTGGAAAACCCAAAGACTCTACTCCAAAACTGCTAGAACTCATACAGGAATTCAGTAAACTATCAGGATATAAAATCAGTGCACAGAAATCAGTTGCATTTCAATACAGCAACAACAAGACAGAAGAAAGAGAAATTAAGGAGTTGATCCCATTTACAATTGTACCCCAAGCCATAAGATACCTAGGAATAAATCTAATCAAAGAGGCAAAGACTCTGTACTCAGAAAACTATAGAATACTCATGATAGAAATTGAGGAAGACACAAAGAAATGGAAAAATGTTCCATGCTCATGGATTGAAAGAATAAATATTGTGAAAATTTCTATGCTGCCTAGAGCAATCTACACATTTAATGCAATCCCTATCAAAATACCAATGACTTTTTTTCAAAGAAATGGAACAAATAATCCTAAAATTTATATGGAACCAGAAAAGACCCCGAACAGCCAGAGAAATGTTGAAAAAGAAAACCAATACTGGCAGCATCACAATTCCAGACTTCGAGCTCTATTACAAAGCTGGAATCATCAAGACAGCATGGTACTGGCACAAAAACAGACACACAGATCAATGGAACAGAATAAGAGAGCCCAGAAATGGACCATCAACTCTATGGTCAACTAATCTTCGACAAAGCGGGAAAGAATATACAGTGGAAAAAAGACAACCTCTTCAACAAATGGTGTTGGGAAAATTGGACAGCCACATGCAGAAGAATGAAACTGGACCATTTCCTTACACCACACACAAAAATGGACTAAAAATGTATGAAAGACCTCAATGTGAGACAGGAATCCATCAAAATCCTATGGGAGAACACAAGCAGCAACCTCTTTGAACTCAGCTGCAGCAACTCTTCCTAGAAACATCACCAAAGGCAAGGAAAGCAAGGGTTAAAATGAACTACTGGGACTTAATCAAGATAAACAGTTTGCCCAGCAAAGGAAACTGTCAACAAAACCAAAAGACAACAGAAAGAATGGGAGAAGATATTTTCAAATGACATATCATATAAAGGACTAGTAATCAAAAATATATAAAGAACTTATCAAACTCAACACCCAAAGAACAAATAATCCAAACAAGAAATGGGCAGAGGACATGAACAGACATGTCCACAAAGAAGACATCCAAATGACCCACAGACACAAGAAGAAGTGCTCAGCATCACTGGGCATCAGGGAAATACAAATCAAGACCACAGTGAGATACCACCTCACACCAGTCAGAATGGCTAAAATTAACCAGTCAGGAGATGACAGATGTTGGTGAGGATGCAGAGAAAGGGGAACCCTACACTGTTGGTGGGAATGCAAGCTGGTACATCCACCCTGGAAAACAGTATGGAGGTTTCTCAGAAAGTTGAAAATAGAACTACCCTACAACCCAGCAATCACACTACTGGGTATTTACCCTAAAGATACAACTGTAGTGATCTCGAGGGGCACGTGCACCAGAATGTTTATAGCAGCAATGTCCATAATAGCCAAACTATGGAAAGAGCCTAGATGTCCATTAACAGATGAATGGATAAAGAAGATGTGGGGGATATTTATACACACACACACACACACACACATATATATATGTGTGTGTGTGTGTATAACATACAACATTATATGTTAGTAATAAAAAAAATTTAATACAAAAATAAATAAATAAAAAGTACCCAGATGGCTCCAAGTACCAGGTAGGAAGTCAATCAATGTCAACATTTGAGTAAATATAATTCTCGGTTTTGCAGGAGACAGTACAGAAGCACGGCTCAGGTGTCCTTTTTGCTAATTTGAAGCTATCCACTGGGGCCCTCTGCTCCCTGTCCAGGCAACACATCTCCATGCAATCTGTCCTACATGTAATTTATAGTCACATCTATAGGTACATGCCATCCCATAGGACACCACTCTTATGGAAGTGACAAATTTTGCTACTCTCACTTGTAATAACACAATATTACACTGCTTACCATAAATAGTTTCCAAAGGATGCTAAAAACTAATTTCCCGAGGAAAAAATTAAGAGCCTTTATACCAGACAAACTCCTTCACAAAAGACAGCTCAAGCCTTATGTTTTGAAAGGATATGTTTTAATCAAACAATGTTTTTAAAGAGCAGAAAACATATTTCCTATGATGAACTATAGCCTCAAAGATCTCAAATTTCTCTTTCAACAATTTAAATTTCAGATGAGTCCTTGTGCATGTGACATGTCTGGAATACTTTATAACTAGTATTAATAATGCATTAGAGTATTAATTTTCTTTAACTATGTTATTTAAAGGACTTGCTCCATGCTTTAAGTGATTCATTTATTAAACTACACTTTTTTTCCCAGATTACATAAGGAACATGTAGAACATTCAAAGGAAATAAAAAGCAGATAGAAGAAAATAAAAACCTGCAAGGTGTCAACCTATTTTTTAATCTACCCTGGAGCATTTTAAAAATATTTTTGAGCCTTGGTGGCTCCGTTGGCTAAGCAACTGCCTTTGGCTCAGGTCATGATCTCTGGGTCCTGAGATGGAGCCCCGCATCAGGCTCCCTGCTCAGCAGGGAGCTTGCTTCTCCCCCCTGCTCATGGTGTCTCGCTCTCTGTCTAGCTCTCTCTCTGTCTCAAATGAATAAATAAAATCTTTAAAAAGATACTTTTGAAGTTAGCAGATACAGTTTTAGATTTATAATAATTCACTTAAAATCACTTTGGGGAGAACAGAGTTATAAGCATCCCATGTGGTGTTGCATGCCTCTTTTAAAAATTAATTTGAGTATTCTCCTAGAAAAAAAATGTGTTTATGAATTGCCCACTGGAAATGTAGACTAACATTGTATTGTAGGAAAAGTGGATTGTATCTCTATCAAAATTAGCACTGACTAGTTTTATAAAAATACCATCACATTTCCTTGGATCTCTTTACATCTAATTTTTCTCCTTATAAATTAAAAAGAAAGGTCTAGGGACGCCTGGGTGGCTCAGTTGGTTAAGCGGCTGCCTTCGGCTCAGGTCATGATCCCAGCATCCTGGGATCAATTCCCACATCGGGCTCCTTGCTCGGCAGGGAGCCTGCTTCTCCTTCTGCTTCTGCCTGCCACTCTGTCTGCCTGTGCTTGCTCTCTCTCTCTCTCTCTGACAAATAAATAAATAAAATAAAATAAAAAAAAAGAAAGGTCTAGGTGATGTTTTAGTTGAGTTACAAGGTTTCATTATTCTATAAACATTCATTTTTCCAAGTGCATTTGAATATGAAACCTAGAAAAAGAAAGTCCACCTTTTATGGCATTGCTACAACAAAGAGATTTGTATTCAGAATCAGTTTGGGGGCGCCTGGGTGGCTGGGTTGTTTAAGTGACCTGGGTCATGATCCTGACATCCTGGGATTAAGCCCCACATTGGGCTCTCTGCTCAACAGAGAGTCTGCTTCTCCTTCTCCCTCTGCCCCTCTGCCCACCCTGCTTGTGCTCGCTCTCTGTCTAATGAATAAAATCTTTAAAAAAAGAATCAGTTTTTCACATTCGTGCCTGACGATAAAAGAATAAACCCAGTTCTTCTTACCTGATAAGGTTAACAATGGCTGATTTTTTAAAAAAATGGTAATCTGGGGGCACCTGGGTGGCTCAGTGGATTAAAGCCTCTGCCTTCAGCTCAGGTCATGATCCCAGGGTCCCGGGATCAAGCCCCGCATCGGGCTCTCTGCTCAGCAGGGAGCCTGCTTCCTCCTCCTCTCTCTCTGCCTGCCTCTCTGCCTCCTTGTGATCTCTGTCTGTCCAATAAATAAAACAAAAATCTTAAAAAAAAATGGTAATCTGTACTGAGACAAAGTTAGTCTCCCAGCCCTGAATTTTCATTTTACAGGTGATGGATATGAAGGTTAGAAAGGTTAGGTCACACCGCTTGGAATAGAAATGCCTCTTCGGAGTGTTGGCACAGATAGTTTGTGAGGACAATGACAGAACAGAAGGAGATGCTTCCTGCAATATTTTCTTAAACCTCGTTTTTCTTCATGTATAAACAGTTTGCAGAGGCTGCTCACAAGTGTTTCTATTAAACTTGTGTGTGATTTATGAAGAGTAGAACCCAGGTGATATAGCAGAATAATGTCATGTGAAATTACTGCAGACAGAAGGAGAAAGTCTCAGCTCCAGGACCAAAACCTATTTTCTCCGTGGCTTTCGGTAAGTCAATTAACCTTTCTGTGTTTCATTTCCCTCATTTTTTTTTTAATTTTTATTTTTTATAAACAAATTTTTATCCCCAGGGGTACAGGTCTGTGAATCGCCAGGTTTACACACTTCACAGCACTAACCATAGCACATCCCCTCCCCAATGTCCATTACCCTGATATGAGGAAGTGGACATTTCCCTCATCTTTATTACTGCAAAAGATTGCCCGCCTCAGTCTACATGGTGGGGAGGGGCTGTTGAGGAGAGTAGATGAGAACATAGGAGGTGTCCGAAAAAAGACAAATGTAAGATAATTATGATGTTCTAACCAGAAAGGGAAGGAGAAGGAGAAAGAGGGAGTTGACGTGGAAAAGAAAGGGGCTCTAATTCCTCACCTACACAATGAAACAATCTGGGGTTTCTTTACTTATTCCTTCATCCATTTATTTTATGGACAAAGAAGTGTTCTGTATACATACAACAAAACATTTGTAACATAATTCTCTCTCTTCAAAACTGAGAACATGGAGGCCAGGTTCTCACGTAAGTGGATTGACTGTGTCCCATTTGTTGGCCTCCTGGGACATTTTTAGAGCATTGATTTTCTGAATCCAAGTGTGCAATATAATATCAACAGACTTCTGTTACTTCTGGAAATGCATAAATTATTTGATGTTGATATGAATCACTTGTTATACACTCCTTTTCATATTTTTGGTGATCCAGAAATATTACATTAGAAATTCAAGTACATGAACCATCACACGTGAGAAATGTTCATTAAAAAATTGAGAACAGTGAGGATATGTGATTCTCAAAATTACTGCTACTCCAAGTTTAGTGACAGAGAATTCAAGTTATGAGTAGATGGGACACTATCCAAAGGATTTACACAGTGTTATTGAGCCTAGATCCTTGAAAAAAAAAAACATGTTTATTTTGTACACCTACAAAATCTCAACAGCAGACCATTAAGTGGAAAAACATGAAAATAGAAAGACTGGATATTCTGAGAATGTTTACTATGAAAAAGAAAGTACAAGCCAGAAAGAGACAGGTGCTACAGAATAAAGATAGCTGTGGGGGAAAAGGGTTTGAGGGTGTAAATACCCAGCCATTAGAGGAACTAAAATTAAAGTGGCTTCTCTGAGATGACCTCAAGCTGTGTAAGCACTTGGATAACAGTAACAGTGGGTCTGTTTTAGTTGAGATCCTACATGTTCATGTCAAAGACAGAATATGTAATGTCTGCGTGCCCTGGCTGTTTCCTAGAAGTAATTCGTCATGTGGACAATGTTAATGCCCTGTCCCAATGCAGCTTAAATAAAAGAAACATGGAAAATGGAAAAAAAAACATTTTTAGGAAAAAGACAAAATTCCTACAAAATTACTCACTGTCTTATCGTTCATTTGATTTCTTAAAACTCTGACTGTCTTATTGTTCATTGGATTTCTTAAGCTAATCTTTGGATTATTAAGGGATTTTGTTAATATATATGTCACATATGGGGCACCTGGGTGGCTTAGTTGGTTAAGCGACTGCCTTCGGCTCAGGTCATGATCCCGGAGTCCCGGGATCAAGTCCCACATCAGGCTCTCAGCTCCATGGGGAGTCTGCTTCTCTCTCTGACTTCCCCTCTCATGCTCTCTCATTCTGTCTGTCTTTCTCTCTCAAATAAATAAACTCTTAAAAAATAATATATATATGTCATATATATATCATATATGATGATATCATATGTATTTGTCTTCTATCTTATTGAATCATTAATTCAATTCATTCATTATTCAATAATAATTCATTATTGAATTATTGAATGGGTTAAAGACAAAGCAGCCACTTCTGCCCTTCTAGTCTTGCTTTTAGATCCATGCCCTGGGGTATATGTACATAGAACAGCACCGTCCAGGAGAACTGTCTGCAAAGATGAGAATCTTGTATAATCTGATATATATATCAGATTATACAAGATTATACAAGATTATACAAGACATACATATGTATCTATCTATCTATCTATATATATACACACTAACTATATATGTATTTAGCCACCCAGGCACCCTTTAATAATACATTTTTAGGGGCACTGGGTGGCTCAGTGGGTTAAAGCCTCTGCCTTCGGCTCAGGTCATGATCCCAGGGTCCTGGGATCGAGTCCCGCATCAGGCTCTCTGCTCAGCAGGGAGCCTGCTTCCTCCTCTCTCTCTGCCTGCCTCTCTGCCTACTTGTGATCTCTGTCTGTCAAATAAATAAATAAAATCTTTTAAAAAATAATAATACATTTTAACCTGATATGTCCAAAATATAATTTCCACGTGTAACCGATATAAAAAGTTCCTAGTGAGCTATTTTACACTACCTTCATGTATTACATTTTTGAAATCCAGTGTGTATTCAATAATTATAGCACATCTCCGTTGAGACTAGTTACATTTCCAGTCCTCAGTAGCCTCCTGTGGGTAGGGGCAAGTGTTTTGGGCAGTGTGGCAGTCTAGAGTTTCTAAGGTTTCCATCTCCGATGAGGGTCTTTCCTAGCAAAGCTTCTTTGAGATTTCGTGCTGCTGTACCTTCACTAAGGATCAATCCAACATTTCCCAGTCATTCTCTGGCCATCTTACCAATACAGCTGTCTCCTTTTACCTGTGCCTTCTAATCAGGGGGCCTCTTCAGGTCCTGGCCCAACCTTTTCTCAGGGTTATATCCAGCAGTTACTCTCAAGTTCTACATAGTGGATTCTGACAAAATGGCTAACATTCCCTCTAATTTTAGCAACACAAACATGACCTCATGATCCATGTTCCAGAAAAACAGGTCATCGCTATATAGAATTCAGGTAACCCCACTGCAACTCTCAGAAACCTGCTGCTGAAAACCCAAGACACACTGGAAAATTGACCATTGAATATAATAAGGTTCTAAAGACAAGCTCTACTGAAACAGGCTCTAAAAAAAGAATGGAAAAGGAAAAAGGAAAGAAGGACAAAGGAAAGAAGAAAGGAAGAGAAGGAGGGAGAGAAAGAAAAAGAAGCAAGCTTGGCATTCACAATTCATTGTCTTTGATATATAAATCTTGTTTGTTTGTTTGTTTGCTTGTTTTTGTTTTTTCATTGTTTACAATCTCCAGTAAAGTGTTGAAGAGTAGTAAAGATAATAGGCATCCTTTTCTTGCTCTTAACTTTAATGAGAGTGCTCCTAGTATTTTTTTTAAAGATTTTATTTATTTATTTGACAGACAGAGATCACAAGTAGGCAGAGAGGCAGGCAGGAAGAGAGGGAGAGGGAAGCAGGCTCCCCGCCGAGGAGAGAGCCCGATACAGGGCTTGATCCCAGGACCTTGAGATCATGAACTGAGCCAAAGGCAGAGGCTTAACCCACTGAGCCACCCAGGCGCTGGAGGGTTCCTAGTATTTTATCATTAAACATGACCCTTCAGTAAAGAAGTTTCTAGAGACTTCTGATTAGAAGAGCACATCCTAGGGGCACCTGGATGGTTCAGTGGATTAAGGCCTCTGCCTTTGGCTCAGGTCATGATCCTGGGGTCCTGGGATCGAGCCCCGAATTGGGTTCTCTGCTCAGCAGGGAGCCTGCTTCCCTCTCTCTCTCTGCCTGCCTCTCTGCCTACTTGTGATCTCTGTCAAGTAAATAAATAAAATCTTAAAAAAAAAAAAAAA
>PISX010008556.1:6943-62916 GCA_004024625.1 Mellivora capensis
ATTTTTATCCCCATGGGTACATGTCTGTGAATCGCCAGGTTTACACGCTTCACAGCACTAACCATAGCACATACCCTCCCCAATGTCCATTACCCCACCCCCTCTCCCAACCCCCCTCCCCGCAACAACCCTCAGTTTGTTTTGTGAGATTAAGAGTCACTTATGGTTTGTCTCCCTCCCAATCCCATCTTGTTTCTTTTCTTCTTTTTCTGCCCCCCTAGTCCCCCATGTTGCATCTCCACTTCCTCATATCAGGGATATCATATGATAGTTGTCTTTCATATTATTGATTAATGTAGGATGCCATTTTCAGAAGAAGTTATGTGTATCCTATGCAGTGAGAATTGGAAAGGGCGCACATGAGGTTACCTGGATGTTGGGATTTCAGGTAAGTTACATTTTGCTTCAGTGACTTGTCGTCTGGATTTAGTCATTTTTTGCTAAGATAATTATGTATTAATTGCAAAGAAAGAAAGTAAAAGAAAAAGAAAGAGAATAAAAGATAAAAAATTGTAGCTGATATAGTTTTGCCATTCTGGCCCATGTAAGCTTGCCCCTTTTTCTTGTATGGAATAAAATTCTCTTCTTTTACACAAGGGATCATTGGTATTTCCATGACCTATTAGACCAGCTTTCATATTTATGGGACAGGGCAAGAGTCTGGCAAGTCCAGGTTTCAGGGCAATATAATCAGAACTAATAAAATCATGCAAGTATAAAATGCAGCTTACTCTTTTTTATTTCCAGGTGTTTGTGTGTGGTTTTCCTTCTTCTTACATTTCCCTAGACCCTTAACTGCTTGTCTTTTCCCCTGTACTTTCGTGTATGTCTCTGGGTATGTGGGTGGACATCTTTGATCTCAGCTTATATATTACTTCTTACCTTGATTAGATGACCCTCGTGTATGTTCCATTGGACCCTGTGAAATTCTTAGCTTGGTACGTGGTGCTATTTTGTTGGGCAACCGTATTTATTGAGAGCACACTCTGAGGAGGTCCTGAGTTAGTCACTTGGATAAACCTACCTTAAAAGACAGAAAGGGCACGTTTACTCTTGAAGCTTATAGTGAGGGTGAATTGATGACTAATAATTACAGTTGTCACAAGTGGTAGGAAAGGGGAAAAAAAGATCCTATGCCAGTAAATACAAAGAAGACTTCTCCTAGCCTAAGATGGGACCTACAAGAGGATTTCCTGAGAAGGAGACACTAAATTGGGAACCAGAGGATGAAAAAGGCTGTGTGAGTTCTTCAGTAGAAGGACTGGGTAGAAAGAAGAAGAGACTCTGGGTAGAAAGCAAAGAGAAAACCCTCGAGAGACTGAGTCAGGAGACAACGAACCCAGTACTGTGCTCACGTGTATTCTTGTGAAAGCTGCATAGTTCTCTCCTTCTGCCAGGAAACCAAAAGACAGAAAGCTTTCTGAGGTTAGAAATGTCAAATTCACCAAGGGATAATACTCAGTATATGCATTTGATTAAAATGACAGTTGGAGTTATTTTTGTGGATGACAAAATGACATACTATTTTAAGGCTCAAACACAATAATATGTTTTAAGAAAAATGGAGCAAAGGAGGAACGAGAAGAAAATATCTTATTTAAGAGAAAATGCCCTTGTGAACATGTGATCTTTAACCCGGATCTTTCTCTACAAAATCCCTAATGGTCTTACCGCATGGAACTTCCTCTAGGTGTCTAGACCTTGAGATAGTCTTTAGAATGGCAGAAATTGCTGTTTGCTTTTAAGAGTAGAAAGATAAATTAGTGAAAACCTCTGGAAACTGAAGTGCAGAATGTTAAAATCTTGTGAAATCCTCAGAAAATGAAGTATTTTGAAAGATTACAATGGAAAATCATACTAGTTGGGCTGATTTAAAAGTTGGCTACTGCTGGCTCTGTCATAGAGTGCCATGAGATCTTTTTCTCCCCTCTTTGCTTTTCTCCCAGAAAAAGAGTTTTGATCTTTTAGTTTTGATCTTTTAGGAGGTAATTTGGAGACTCCACCCACCAATGTTCACAGTTTCAGATATTACTAGGAAAACCCCAGTTTCCTTCTTGCAAGTATCTTACTCAAACTGAATGAAATGATAGCAGAAATACCCTCTTTTGTCTTGAAACATATTCATAGCTGAAAAGAGTTACATTAGACCTTTCTCATCTAGGAACCTTAAATGTGAGTCAGTAGAAACCAAGTCCCTTATATTAGACCCAAATGGGAAGGTGAGTCACCCAATTGCTTGTCTCTCTTTCCTTGTTCTCAGAGTGGCTGTGGCAGGAGGAGATCTTGGGAGAAGCACGTGTCATCGTCCTCCCTTGATGGCACCTCCTGGATAGAGGAAGGTCTGCTCTGAACTCCTTGAGGTTTCAGTAATGTGTGACACATTCTCCTAATTATTAACAGCTGGCATTTCTGGAAACTAACAGGCACAGCACCATGAACATGTGAACCTTCCTGGAACATTTATAAATGTCTTTTTCACTGGTTGCCTTCTTGACTATGCCTAGGATCCATTATTTCAGTGATTGAATTTCATTATTAGCCTTGCTTTTCTCAATTACACACAGAAAACACAAGTGAGTAATGAGCTCATATGACCACAAAAATAAAGCTTTCATATTCCCAAAGAGCATTGAGCTTATGAGAGGGCTGAGGCTCTGATAAACATTTTAATTCTCTGTCAGGGATAAGAAATGCCCTTCGGTGAACTGTAATGCCAAGAAGTCAAGTGAATGGAACCCACTGGGAGTGGGTATTGCAGTAAGCTATTATCTGGGGTACAGGGATGAGGCCACGACTGGAAGTAGGGTCCCCACATAATAGCTGATCACAGAGATTGCAGTCATCTGAAGGAAGAAACTGGTTGTGTTAATTCAGGCTCGTGACACGGAAGAGAAGATGAAGTCTGAATTTGCAAACTGTTTTACTTTACTGGAGCGTGGATAAGTCAGCAGAAATCAAGGGCGATCGGCATGAGTCCTACAAAAATCTGTGGGTTTTCAGGATTTTTATCACAGACTTTAGTATTCCTTATGAGGACGCACTGGGCCAGTCCTAAGAGTAGAGAGGAATAGGGCTGTCTGGTGACTCGGTGTGTTAAGCGTCTGACCCTTGATTTGAGCTCAGGCCATGATCTCAGGGTCATGAGCCCTGAATAGGGCTCCAAACTCGGTGAGGGGTCTGCTCGAGATTCTCTCTCTACATCTCCCCCTGCCCCTTTGCACTGCTCCCCCACCCCTGTTATATCCCCAAAATATACAGATCTTAAAAAAAAAAAAAAAGAGTAGAGAGGAACATTAAGGACCTCAGAGAGGATCCAGTGATAAGAACTATTCAGTCAGGTTGAGGCTTGGTTCAGTCTTGGCAGATGGGTCTAGAGCTGTCCACTCTGCTGTTTACCACTAACGTGCAGTCTCCTTGTCTGGTTAGTTGGTTGCCCAGATTGGAAAGATAGGTCTTACTGGGGTAACACTCATCAGCCGGCCCTGTGTCATCCTTCTGCTCTGGGCTCAACCCTAGCAGCTGCTGGGCCTCCCTTGATCCTGGCCCCTGTGAGGGCAACCAGGACTCAGCCGGTAAATGAGGCCCCCTGTGCGGAGCTCTTGTCTCTCCAGATGCCAGCTGTGTAGGTGCCACGCAAAGTGATGTTTACCTCCTGGCCGGCGTGGCTCCCAGGCTTGGCTCTGACACCTGCTCCCTGGCTGTGGTCAGGAAACCCTCCCAGGTAAGCCCCTCACCCCTGGGGCCTCTGTGGTACTTACCTGCTGAGTCTGCTTTCTCTCACCCCATCCCAGGATGGAGTCACACTGTTGCTTCTGGGGGGAGGCTAGTCAGCAATTCCCAGAAGCCGAGTCAACTGTCTACTTACATATGGATTTTAGGAATTTAATTTCTTTAGGTGATATGTGCTGTCACTTAGAGTAGATGCCAGTCTCTATTTTATAACTTTTTGCTCTTTGCATGTCCCTCCTTGGGTCACATAGTCTGGAATCCACACACTTAAAATGTGAGAATAGGAAAACACCACTGAAGGGTAATAGCGTGGTGTGCCTACAGATCAGGGGAAGGGACCCGGCACCTCACCGCAGCTGGAGAGAGGGAAGCGTCTTGAAAATATTGGCCTTTCTGTATAAATTAGCGATCGTGCTTCTTCCAGAGAAACCAATGACAGGAATGCTCCCCTTTCAGAGAGATATAACTGCAGAAAGGGGTTATTTTTTGCGGGGGCAGGGAACTGAATAAACCTTTCTCCAGGGCACAGGATTCACTGATTTTCAGACAGGCTGTGGGACCGACCTGCGTCACCTGAGGTGACCCCAGTGAGGGCCTTGCCCTCTGGAAGTCACAGTCTGCATGCAGACCCCCATGTTGGTGAGGTCCAGAGCTGCCCCACCCCCACCCCCGGTGCACAGACCCACAGACCCACCACCGTCACACAGCTCACTGCTGGTTTGGAGAGAATTCGGCAGACGATGCCCTTTGTAAAGGGAAGTTTTATTTTTTTGCACTATAACTGTGTTAGATACAAAATGTAATATTCTTAGAAAATACAGAAAAATACAAGTAAATTTTATGAAGGAAAGAAACATAATCTACAACGCAGATTTAAAAAGCCCTTAATGTGCTGGGCTACTCCTGCTGCATCTCTCTTTAATAGAAATCCTCAGTCTTAACCAGACCGCTGTTAAAGCCCATGAGCTGATCCAGGGGCGAGTTCATCATATCAAATTCCACCTTTACATCAAAATTGACTGGTTCCTTCTTGCTTTTCCTGGCCTTGACGACCTTAGAGGAGAGAGGAGAAAGACGTGGTGAGACCCTAGGGGTTGCAGCGAAGGTGTGCAGCTCCCACCGGCACTGAGTCTCCGGCTCCGTCAACTCCCCTTGGAGGCTCCTTCTCTCTCTCCTACGTCCTGCACTGCACCAAGGAGGGCTGCCGCCTGCCTTTCAGTGATAATGACAGTCGGGGCCTCTGTCAAAGACACGGGAAGAATGGCTGTGTCTTCGTCACTGCCTCAGTTCCCAGCACACAGTAAGCCCTCAGTAGGCGGCTTCTCATTCGTATGAATATACACTTATTATAGTATCATTTCCTTTGTGCAATATCCTTCACACTCATGACTTTAAGAATTATCCTTAAACTGGCAAGTGCTGCTGCTTGCTGTCCCTGCCTCCAAACCCGGCCTCTCCCTAATGCAGCTCTCCAGTTACTAGATTACTTTTTGCTAAAATGTCAAAGTCATCAGGCATTCTTCTGCATGAAATTTTTCAAGTGGTTACTTACTTTCACAATGCATGTTCCATTTCCGCTTATTTCTGACAAAAGAAAGACACCATCTGCTTCCTGACCCCTGTTTTTACTCCCTGGCCTCATCTTGCCACCCTCTCCACATCATGGCATTTCTGTTGTACAGAAACTGTGTTGTCTCTCAGTTTTGAGGATAAGCGTCCATCATTGCCTTTGCCTGGGACTCTTTCCAGTGTCTACTTTGCTGCGGAAAACTACCTCGTGCAGACTGATTTCCATTTTTGTGTTGGGCAGTTAGATAATGTGTATGGTCTCCCCTAACCATGTACGGTCTTACATCAACCCTATGACACAGAGACTAGTGACCCTTTCAGAGGACCAGTCAAACTCCTTCCCCAGCGTCAGGCAAATGGTGACTCCTGAAGCCAGGACTCTAATCACGTCCGTCCTATTCAAAGCTTTGCTCTCAACCATTATGAGAAGTTGCCTCCCTGCCTTCCTAACGTCTTCAAATATTTCCTTATTTAGCCTAAGCGTCCTATCTTTTTGAAACCTTTGTGAATGTCATTTCCTCACAGCCTTTTAAAAATCCTCCACTTAAAAATGAATGCAAGGCATGGCTTTGTTCTCCTCCCACCTGCTGGACCCTATGTGTCTGAAAACAGGAACCTGGGGCCCTCAAAACCTGAACAAAATTATTTGCCTCTTTTGGCAAACCAACGTTCCTCTGTCCAGTTCCCACCTGGATGAAGCTGTGAATTCCACATGTCAGTTTCAGCTTCTGATCAATTGTCTTCAGCTGAAAGCAGAAGAGTCGAAGCTTATCTCCTTTCTCACACTTGATGTTGTGCCACCTCTCTGTCCCCATGACCTCCATCGTTCCTGTGTTATCCTGTATCTCGTACACTGTCGTCTTCCGATTCACTTTTTTCTGTAACAGAAATGCAACATTCAGTTTCTGAAGTCATAGTAGTGACTTTCAGTGTACGAGGAAGCACCTGGTGGCGAGGAAATGCTGGACGCGAGAAAGCAATCACAGGCACGGATGCACACACCTCTGTGTCAAGGTCTTCTCAGAGAACTTGCCTTTTATTATCCTGCTTTTGCGTGTTCTTCCCCTTTCTCATTCTAGATATTTTCTATCTGCAACTCTAGAACAATGAGATTTCTTCCTATTTTCTACTGCTTCACCACAAGGGAAGCGTTGATTGCTTAAGATAACTGGAATCAGAGGAGCTCAACTCTGGCGGACTCCTTTAGCTCCTGTCCTTAGGCAGAAAGGAATGGACACGACCATGACTATTTGTTCAGTCAATTATAAGAAATCGACATAACAAGTAAGCTTCCAGTAACTCACTCTTCTTTTTGAACCTTCTTCTTTTACCCACTCTTCTCCAAATCTTATCTCCACTGACCAAGATTCTGCAGTTCACAATCTATGGCTTCTCACTTTCTTAAGTTATAACTTCTCAATTCTATAAATGCATTTCTATGGTCTCTTAAAGACAGTGTAAGAAAGGGATGGGAGTAAATTAAGGGGCCATCTCAGAAGAGAGGCATTTAGGATCATGAAGCATATAAGATTGTATGAGATCCTCTGGGTTACCAGGGGAGCTCAGGACCGTTTGTAAATTCTGGGGATTATTGAATGCATGATACCAACTAGTACTCATGGACATGCCATAGTAGTAAAACTGTCCAGCCATCCCTCCGCCTTTTGGGGAAATAATGGAATTAGACTGCCACGTCTTCCAAATATCATGCAATATGAAAGCTTAGTCTTCAACTCTACATAAATAATCTATTAAATAAACAGGTTAGAGGACACAGCCTTGAATGATTATATTATTTGCCTACATGTTGAAAGTATTCCCATTCAGGAGAATAGAAGCCAATAATATTTATTGCTCTGAATGTGTGTTACAGCCAGAATTAATCTTGGTTAGGGCAATCTGTTATTCAAAGTAAAAAGAAAAAGAAAAAAAAAAGATTTATACAGTCATGGAGGAGCTCAGTGATATAATTATGATTTATACCCTGTGCTGTCCTTGCTCATGGAGGGTGAAAATAATTACTACTGGTGAAATGACAAGGCTTCTAGGGACTCTTTGTCAAAGAACTTGCATGAAGGTATCTCGGTTGCAGACGAGCAGGCCCCTAGTCCCGTTTCCTGCCATGTGGCACCCTCGACCTCCTGTCTGCAGTCAGGTCACAGGCCGGAGCCAGGCTCCACCCCGGGTCCATGTGCAGAGCCTGGCCAGCGAAAACACTCAATTTCAGGTACGGATGGAGAGAATAAAAACCATATTAAGGGATTACCTCATGCAGCAGAAATAATCCATATACAAACGTTCCTGATGCTTGCTTGTAAAGATTATCGATCTTGGTGGTTTCGTTTGCTCTTTTGATGATGCTGTTTGGGACCACGATCCACTGGAAAGGGTCCGCTTCGTACACGGATGAGGTTTTGTTTATCTCCAGGATTCCTTTGCACTCGTAGTAATCTAATATGGTAATGATATTCTCTTTCGTGAATATCTCCTTCAGGTTGCTGTTCAAAACCTTCACGTGGAAAAACTGAGTGGGAGTGGCCACCGTAGCGTGAAACATTCTGTTTTTGCCCTCTTCCGGGGACTCGTATTCGAATGGTTCCGTTGCCTTCAGTACCAGGACCGTGAGGGGGCCCTGCTGAAGGACACGTCCTCTAGGAGCAGCTTGATGTGGGCCCTTCACCGTCTGGTTCTGTGTTGGACGGAAACAGGGAAACAGACTTACAAGTCTGGGCAGGGAATTCCAGGCAGGTCGCTTTCTCACATGCGAAGCCTCCATGGTAGTGACCCTCACAGGTATTTGGAGCTGGAGCCGAGCTAGAAGGGAATCGCCTGACAGAAAGGAAAAGCTGACGAACCCGTAGCTTCTCTAGCAGAAGCACAAGGTAGCAGACAGCGGCCCAGGAGCCTGAACACCCGCATTTCGACAGAATCTTTCTGAATGAAAGTCTGAGCCTCGTGGGATCGTGGATGACCAGAGCCTCGCCCAGAAGGAAGATTCAAGTATTTTATTCAAATATATCCCCCACCCATCTAGTGTGCAACGACTAAAGAAAACAAAGTGTTAAGAACAAACAACGGGGACGGCCCTGGAGGTGGGGACTGGCGCCCACACAAGCCACGGAGATTCAGTGTTCTTGGTGTATCTGGGGCCCTGCTGAGGGTCCAGCTCATGTCATCCCTGCTCGAGAAACAGGGCTATTAGGGGCTCCCAGTTCCCCATTCTCCTTGGCTCCGGGGGGACAGATGGCTGGAGCCATGAGTCCACAGCAGTGCTGGGTGACAAGAGGAGGACAGCTGTGCTCTCCTCTAATCCCCTTGCTCCCTGTGGCCTGGCCTGCATGAGGAGCAGGCGAATCGTGTCACAAAGAGGAAACCACCTTGTCTGTGCCGTGGGTATGGCAGGCAAGGATGGGTCTTGGGTTCATGGAACATGGAGCCGAACCATTCACCCCACAGCCCCGAAGTACTTAGACTGGCCTGGCCCGGGGTAGGCCACGCGGCGACCGCCATCGTACTTTCTGTGGCTGCGGCTTCTCCGCATGTGACCGATCTACCCGTAACGAGGGGAAGCCCTTTGCCCAAGCGAGCTGGGACGCCTGCGACGGACAGCGGCAGCGGCTCCTGGTTGCGGGAAGACTTGGCAAGGATAAGCGGGAAGCGGTACCTGGGGAAGGGCGGAGAAGAACGGAGCTGACGCTGAGGCCTGGCGCTGCGGAGGAGCTGCGGACCTGCTGCCTCCCAGATGGCAGACCGGCCCAGTCTGCGGCAGGGCCACCTTATTCTTTTTGGTCTCGGCCGTCCCTTTGGTGGCAGTTTTTCTTTTCTGAAAGTAGTTTAATGCTCCTGTTAGCGGTTTTCAGTATTAAAAGAAGCACAACACAGTTTCATTACTTTGCTGCAGATTCTTCTTACAGGGAGCGTGGTGTCACCTAGAGAGACAGACAGACAGGCAGCGAGCCGAGCTGGCGGCCCAGGAGGGAGATGCTCACAGATGCAGACAGGCTGTTCCTGGGGCCGCCCCCGAGTCGGGACGGGAGGAGCTCCAGACTCCAGAAAATCTGCATAAATGAGGTGATGCCATCACATGTCCGTGCCTCCCTTTGCCGGGCACGAGGCATGAAGCACGTGACCCATAACGCCTCCTTGGGCAAATCGGCGCTGTTAGGAAACTGAGGGAGGCCCGTGGCAGCGCTCCGGCCTGGGCCCGGAAGCCCGTGGTCGTCCTCCCGCTTACCTGAGACGCGGCGGTCCCCTCCTGAGTCTTGACCGTCAGAGCGCTGCTGGTGGTGGCGGCAGCTGGAGTGGGGCCCGCTCCTCTCTGCTGCTTCTTCTTCTTGGGAGTTTCTTCTGTTTTCATTTTCTTTGCAACTGAGACAAAAACAAGGAGGACACACTGAACCTGGAGCTGAAGCAGTTTCGAAGCCAAGTCCTCTCATCTCCCGCTTGGGATCTAGGTACCCTGGAGTGTGCCTGCCCTGCGGGAGCCAGCCTGGCCCAGGGGGACCGACGGCCACACCGCAGGCCGGGAGACTGTCCTGCTCTGTGCTGGTTTCCGAACTCACTCCCCATGCACTGAGCGCGTCCTCCGCATCCTCTGGCTTCCCATGTGCCCCCAACCCACCCTTTCCCAGGCCCGTTCTCCCATCGTTTCCTTAAAAATCCACGGTCTTCATGATACTGACTGCTTGGTTATGTTCTTCAAAGGATCTAATAAAATAACAGAAGACAATGAAAGGACATAAGATACAGGTTGGTGAGGTGACAAAATGGCGACATTGGCCTTTGGATTTTTTAAAAAAATTTGTTTCACTGTGTTGCCCACCAGAGCCAAGTAGTCCGTCTCTCTGAGAAGTAGGTTTTATGTTAAGAACACTGCACCCTTGTTACCAGAGGGGAGATGATCACGTGGCAAACAGTGTTAGTAGAAGAGGCACATTCAGGGGCACCTGGGTGGCTCAGTGGGTTAAAGCCTCTGCCTTTGGTTCAGGCATGATCTCAGGGTCCTGGGATTGAGCCCTGCATCGGACTCTCTGCTCGGCAGGGAGCCTGCTTCCCCCTCTTTCTCTGCCTGCCTCTCTGCCTACTTGTGATCTCTCTCTCTCGGTCAAATAAGTAAAAATCTTTAAAAAAAAAAAAAAGGCACATTCATTGGTCGAATGTAATTATTTTAAAATTAGTGATTATTTTGTGATTTGCTAACATTTCCAAGGCACTGGAAGCCCTTGAGCTCTCATGTACTCCCTCTATCTTTCATTCTTGTCCTAACACACCCTCCAGTGCAGATCGATCAATTAGTCCCCTTCCCGGGAAAGGGGACACCCAGGGCTGTCAGCATGTGGTCCCAGCCACTGAGTCATGCCCTAGGAAAGGTTATGCCAGCCCCAACCAGTACTCTTTTACTCAATTTGGGGAAAGGGGACCAGGGGGGAGCAGTCAGGTGCAGGGTCTTCCTTATTACCTTTCATCTTCTCATTTCTAAGTTGCTTAACAATGTCCTTAAGTGGTGGCATGTCCTTGAATAGGTCTATTAGCTTGTCCACACAGGCAGGTCCTGGGAACTTCTTTTCCATCAGGTCAGCAATCTTGACCTTGTTATATTCTTCTTGCATGTTGGCGGTGAGTCCCAGATCGTGGGCCAGCAGGGACTTGACAATGCTGAAATGGTACTCGTTGATGACCTCCAGTCCCTTCAGCAGAATAATTCTCTTGTAGTCACTCCCCATCTCTCCAGGTGTGGCTGAGCCTGAAAGAGAAAAATGCTGTACGGTGTTATACCTTCATCCAGATGATTTAAAAGTTCGGTTGTGTCTATGTGAGGGAGGCACCCATGCCAAGGTGTTGTCCTTGCGTGTGTGTGACAAAGAGGAACTTAATTTCCAGGTGTGCCACTGTGGGAAATGGATTGAGAACTGCTGTATTCGGGACTTCTAAGAAATTCTTTCCTTTTAGTAATGATAGTTGAGTTGGGTTGGGTTGGAGGTGGGTGTGGTGGCAGGAGGTCTGGAAAGAGGCAGTTGATGCCCTGTGTGGAGTGTGGGCTGTAGGGGGTCAGAGTCCCCGCTGCCTCCTGCCATCCCGTGTTGGGGCTGTAGTCTGCCCCTGGATGTCTGCCTGCTGGCTCCTGACTCTGCAGCCTCTCACTCCCAGTGAGCGTCTTTCCCCCCCTTCTGCACTATGTACATGCCCAGCGCACCTGACTCTCCCCTAGTCAGCCCTTCTCACATCCTCTCTCCCTGAGGCTCGGGCCATGTTCTCCATGTTCTCTGTGCCTTGGTCCCCTGCTCTCTCATGCAGAATCACAGCCCTGATTGGCCAGAATTACGTAAGAGTTGCTTGAATTTCCTCCTTTTGGGCTACTTTGTCTACTCAGTTATCTCTTCATATGCCACACTTCTAGCCATCTTGAAATCCTTCAGTAGTTCTCTGTTTTCTTTGGGAAGTACTCCTTGATCTTTAGCCCGGGTTGAAGGCCTTGAATACTGTCTCTTCCTGACTTCTCCCCTTTCCATTTTTCATCTTTAAGCTCCAGAAATTTGCATGGTGTTGTGCTATGTCAGGCTCTCTGCATGACATGTACTTCTTACCTTTTCTTTGTTTCTTCTTTTTTTTTTTTTCCCTGAAAGGGAAATCTAGAGAATATATGGTCTTCACGAAACTAGTATAATGCAACTTCAAATTCTGCCAAGTTATGTGCATGTGCAGACATGTTCAGCCTGGATCCAATCGTATTCTTATGCTGGATATTTTTACATAGTGTCCTAAACTCGGAATCTAACTCAGCTTATGAAAATCACTACATGTGAAAAATGCCGCTTTTGTCATTATTTTTTTCTCTCATATCTTCCCTCAATACATGACTCTGTAAGCAGAAGACGATTGTTAACAGCTTAGAATTGGGAGTTCAGAAGACTTAGCTCCTAGATCATAATCATGCGACCACACACTTCAACAGATAAACTCGAATGTGAGTGAGCGAATTGTACGATGAGATTGAAGCCTGTCCCACAAGAAGACAGAATGGATTCAGAAATAGAAGATAGAAAACGCATGTGAGACCTCTCAGGGTACAAGGTCAAAGTGTCCACACCCACATGCTGTTACTTGTTAAAAGAATAAAATATAAAATGAAAAGGAGAAAATATTTAAAGAAATAATGAGATACACTTCTTGGGATTTAAAATAACATGGACATCCTCTAGGAACTGGCCAGCAGAGAGCCAAATAGGAAAGGACAGGAAAAACCCACATCAGGACATAACGTAGAGAAACCGAAAAATATCCAAAACAGCAAGAAAAATTTGACGTCCAGAGGAAAAGAGTGGATCATTTACAATTTTCAGAATCTCATTTTCAACAGCAAACTGGCATGGAGTACCTACATATAGTATTTCACCCAAATTCTATATCCACACTTTTGAAATTTCCCCAAATTGTGAAAACAAAAAGTTGTGTGGGTACATGTCAATTTGATGACAAAATTTGTTAGAAAGATATCTGATGTGAGATCTCAGGAGCCTATGGAGATATTTTTTTCCTTTCTTAAAAATTCCACCTTAAAGCAGGTGCTCACAAGTGCTGCTGATGTGGTTCTGAGTAGCAGCGCTGGGGCCTGCCGCCGAGGGCCAAGAAAGAATTCTCGAGACATCTTTGGTGCAAAAGGGTGGTTTTATTAAAGCACGGGGCCAGGAGGACTCATGGGCAGAAAGGGCTGCTGCTGCCGCACTAGGGTTGAGGGGTGACCGAAGGCAAACTTTGGGTTTGTGGGAAGTAAAGATAAAGGAAGTTCGAAAAGGACCTTCATACGCTAAAGAAGAGGCACAGGCTACTGAAGGCTTAGCTTTTGCCAAACTAAGGTTATTTTTCCCTCTGGCAGAGCATTACCACGAAGACAGCAAGGAGCTTAAAAACAAAAACAAAAACAAAATCAAAATCAAAAACAAAAACAAAAACCCAGACAGCTGGGAACTTCCTGGAGGAAGGTTATCCTCTGCTGGCCTCAAGTCCTGCTCAATGGGCTGCAGGCTACAAGCACATTTAATCGTATCTACATTTCTTTTTGTCCTTGTTTCCCACGGTATTGCCCCACAACTGGCAGTGCCTGTCAGCTGAGAGCCAGGACTCAGGTCTTACTACAAAATCCACGAGATGTGGTATGTGCCCTGGACAGCCGTCCTAAGTCACTCAAATTCCAAATTTCCAAACATATCTGAACCCAAATGTTTCAGAGAGGTGTTGCCAACATAAATCGAAGAAAAAATATTTTTGAAACCAGAATTCTGTGTCTGGGTCCAATGGCACTGAAATGCAAAAAGGTGAATCTGTGTTATTGACCAACACAATAGACAGAAGATTTGCAACAAGAAGATGCCAAGCAAGCAGTGTTTTGGAAACAGTGTTCCGCAGGACAATACATGAGGTCAGGAAAAAAGGAAAAAAAAAAAAAAAAGCTGCCAACTAAAAAGAGAGAACAAGACCTTGGTAGACTCTTCCCATATTTTAAAAATAAATAAGGCCCCAACCGAAGAGAAACAAAACAGGAAGTAGAGCAGCATGGTGGGGTGCGTAGGGAAGAAAGAGGATGTGTGCCCACACAGCTAGGGCCTGTTAGGCGGGGTCGAAGACATAAATTTAAAAGTTGCGAAGAAGAAGAGAGCACAGCATGAACAGTGTGGATAAGTGTTACAAGTTAGTCAACACACTGCAGTTCACCTGATGCCCGTCAAGGGATAAACCCACTAGAAAGCAACATGTCTAAATTGGTTTTTAAAAAAATCTACATATGTGTCATTGACTAAAAGTAACTAAAAGTTTGTTAAAAAGTTGCTGCGAGAAGCTGGAGGTGGAAACATTCAAGACAGAAATCGATCTGTCAGTGCAGCCTTCACCCGACCTTAGGACAAAGATTTCAATCAGAGCTGGAGTTCCAGGGCATGACAAAGGCTAGTCTACCTTCCAGAAAGACGCAGCAGTTTTAGTTACGTATTGGCCTAACAGTCATAATATATATATTTTTATTATGAGCTTCTATTATTCATATAATAAATAGTGTCATAGAGCGTATTTCTCACTATATAGCCATATACATGTGTTAACAATTGAGAGAACTACAAGGAAGAAATGGACAAAATCGTGATTATAGTTTGATTCTAGCATATGTCAGTGACTGAACAAAGCAAGAAAAAAAGCAGAAAATACTTAGAAAAGTTGACCAACACTGCTCAGCTTAAATAAAAAGCTGATCTAACACTTAAGAAATTCCGAAACTTGTATTTAAGATGTCACATTTCTCTCCAATGTACATAAAATGTCTGTGTACTGAGCCCTACAGAACGACTAAAGCATCTTCCAAAACATGGATACAGATTTGTCTCCAACCACCTATTTTCCACAAACTCCACCATTTCCACAAACTTGACCATTTGCCTCTGCCTCCGAGGAGCCCGGGGAGCCTGTCTGCCACCACGACCTGAAATGGTGTCCACCACCCCTGGTGAGCACACCCACAGCACACGCTAGGGCACCATGCGCTTGAGTGAGCGTGCCCCTGAACTTGAGAAACGTTCTGCTGTGTGTGTGTGTGTGTCTCTGTGTGTGCGTGTGTTCTCTTGTTTTGTGAAACTGGGATAATACCCAGAATATAGTTTGTGTCCAGATGTGTTTTCTTGCTTCGTATCATTGCCTAATAAGTTTTTCATCCCACCCCCCTGTAGCCTCCCCCAGCACCCACCACTGCCGGCAAGTTCCTGGGTCCCCTCCAGTCAAGAAAGCCAAAGCCCACTTCTAAAACACCCGCAGGATGGATTCTAAAATCTGCAACAGCCCGAGAAACCTATTGTCCCAGGTAGTGGAAGGGTTAGGATGAAGGCTCTGAGATTTTCACTTTGCAGAATACAGTTGGTGCCGGTCCTTCCCCCTCCCCAAAGTTTCAGACACTCGCTGGCCTCCTGTGATCCTGTGACATGGAGGGAGGACCCACATGTCCTCTACACAAATCCTGACAGACTCACCTCGCTGAGGATTCTCCGTATTCCAGATCCCGAGATCGTCCTCAGAAATGTAGCAATCAGTATTTGTTCGGCTTGAGGAAGAAGATAAATCAGCCAAGCTCTCAGAATCTGAACTTCAGGGTGCTGCAAACTCCTGAAAGCTGAGAAAATAGTTTCTGAGATGAGAAAATGGCGATGGGGAGCATCACAGAGGAGCCCGCCTTGGCCGCATCCCCGGAGCTCAGCCCCCACAGGCAGCGATTACGAAACTGACTCCGAGACTCCTCCCAGCCAGGCCTTCAGCTCTGTGTTTCCCGGTCAGAGGGGCTGAATGGCTTTCTCATCAACGTCCTAGTCTGACATCAATTATCACTTATTTTATTTTATTGTATTTTTTTTTTACAAATGTCTGAAAGGAATGGCAACATTATAACTTTCTTAACCAGCAGACTTCGGTGTGGGTCAGAAGACACCAGAGCCGGTTCAGTGAGACTCAGAGACCGTGAAGGAAGAGTGAGTCACCAACCCCACTTCCTCTCCGTTCACATAGCAACCAGGGCAGGAGGAGATCGTGGGGGATTTTTCATGGGTAAACAAGAGTGACTAACAGGCTCGTATCGCAGCAATAACTCCTTTGATTTTTCGCCGGGCAGGAAGCTTCTAGAAGAGTTGAGGGCCCAATAAAGACTGTCTACAGTGTTGTTGTTTTTTTTTTTTTTTTCTGTATCTGACAACGGATACCATTTGGAGAATTGTAATCCTGAGACATGGGCTAAATGGAGCCGTCAGCACCTAGTGTGGCGGTGACCTGCAATCTGACTTGCAAGGAGGAAGGGGCCAGGAAATGAGAAGGGGTCCCAAAGACCAGGGCCTGTGAAGGGAGAAGAAAACGGATCGAGTTAACTGGAACCAAGTTTGCGAAGGAGGAGTGTTGCAGTCTGGGTTTGAAAACCTTTGAATATGCAGGAATGAGTCAGGCCAGGCGACATCAAGGGGGGTCTGGCTGGTGCCCGGAATACCAGCCTGTTGTCATGACTCTTTATTACAGACTCAAGTTCTGCTGACGCGGGTGCATTGGGTGCTCTTAACATGAGGAGTGGAGGGATGCTAGGGAGGTCAGAGGGCCCCAAACCAGAGGTGAGGAGGCAGAGGACAGGAATATCCATAATTCAGGACGTTTTCTTTTCCCTGTACTAGAAACTAACTTCCGTGGGGTGATGCCCTCCTTTGTTTCTCCAGTGAAAACGCACAGGCTACTGGCCCAAAGGGAAGTCAGAACAAGGCGCCTACATCCTTAGTCTGGAAGCCACGACCAGGAAAGGATTCTTGAGACATCTTTGGAGCAAAAAGGTGATTTTTATTAAAGTGCAGGGACGGGACCTCTGGGCAGAAAGAGCCCTGCCCTAGGGTTGTGAGGAATGGCGGATTATATACTTGGGAGTTGGGGGAGGTAAGGAAAAAGGGAGGCGTCCAAAAGGACTTTGAAATGTTAAAGACCCTCAGGATACTGAACTGGCTGTTGTCAAGCTAAGGCAGTTTTCCCGTCTAGCAAAGCAATAACCTTGAGACGATTGGGAGTTTCCTAGTGGAACCGGTTCTATCCTCTCCTATCTCTAGTCCTTGTCTGTAGCTACAGGTTAGGGAGAAATTTTTTTTTAATTTTTTTAAAAAAGATTTTATTTATTTATTTGACAGACAGAGACCACAAGTAGGCAAGAGAGGCAGGCAGAGAGAGAGAGGAGGAAGCAGGCTCTCCGAGGAGCAGAGAGCCCGATGTGGGGCTCGATCCCAAGACCCTGGGATCATGACCTGAGCCGAGAGCAAAGGCTTTAACCCACTGAGCCACCCAGGCGCCCCAAGTTAGGGAGAAATTTAACTTTGTTTACATTTCCTTCTGCCTCAGTTTCCCACATCACTGTGGAAGGGAGGGTGATGTTAGGGCTCTAGGAAATTGAGTTAAGGGTCTCTGAAACTTAGCCTATTGATTTGTAAATCAGTAAGACTTCAGTAAGACTGAGGGAGCCTCCTGGCTTGCTAGACTGTGATCTCTGTTAGTTAACCAGTTTTAACCCCTTCTCTGAGCTTTAGGGCAGCTGGGAATGCCTGAGGAATGTCACACGTATTCAAGGGTGGGGGTGGGGTGGTCACGGGGTGTCAGCTTGTGCTGCCCTCAGCTTGCCTTCTGCTCCCTCATCACATCTGTGCACTTAGAAGTATAAAAGGCAAACCAAAGAGTGAAAACCAGATACGACTTTTCCCTGACTCCTAGTCAGTGGTCCAACAATTGGTGACTTGGGTCATTCTGGAAATACACCTTGACTTACCAGGCCCTCGACCCAGTAAAAGATCAGTGTTCCAGAATTTGCAGGGCTTCCTTGTTGTAATGATATCAGCCCACTGGGAAATGGAAGAACTCTTAATATTGGGGTGGGAATGTCTGGGAAATGTGCGTGATCGCCTGTCATCTCAAGTCCTATGTCCAAGAGCTGACTGAGAGGACCACTTAAAATCCTCAGTCAAGAGTCCCCACCAGGTTGATGCCCTTTGTCTGTGTTGCTGATAGAGAGGTCTCCTACAGGGAGGAGCTTGAGCAGGGAGAGGGCATCTACACCAAGAATTAACAGGCAGGTCCTTAAATTCCTTCTTAGACCTTGGGCTCCAGGTGAAGGTCTAGACAGCTGTAGTTTCAGAGAAAAAAACTGGGGGGTGGGTGGCAAACATTGGGCCGAGTACTGTCCAATCGAAACTCCCCACCTCTGGACCTTCAGGGCCCAAACAAAACCCGTTACTGAGCCAACCAAGTTTACCAAGTTATCCGGCACCAGAATTGGTATCTTACAAGAACCGACGCTTGGCTGTATTAATTTTCTTTATGTTTTTTGTCTATTTTACTGTCTGTCTGCTGTTTACTCTTTTGTTTTGTATGTTTACCTCTGTTTCATGAAATACAAAATCAGATTTGCGCATTGACTTCTGTTTATAGCTTTGTTATTTCTAGATACTCCTCATCAGTTTCCCCTAATGTTGGAAGACGTCAATTTATATCAATTACATTAGTGCTCTCTTCTTTTAAATTAAAACACTTAAAGTAGCGTTTTTTTCCTCATAGCACTACTTTTGCCTGGCTCCCTAGGTCTTAAGGGATGTGATTTTATCATCCCCAATCATCTTTGGCATTAAGTAATGGCTTATTATAAAATGTGTTACATGATTTCAAGCAAGTTGAAAATGTTCTAGATATCGTATTGTTGATTTCTGATTTAGTCTTGTTGCGGTCATGAAATATGCTCTAAGATTTCAGAGGTGAGTTTTACTGAGACTCACTTTAAGTCCCTGCCTATGTCTTACTTTGGTGAGCAGAAGGGTGTTTTTCTTCTTGTTCTATCAATTACTGTGTCAGAGGTTTTAAATATCCATGATTGTTGATTTATCTTATACTGCATTAATGCTATTAAGTTTTACTTTATAATTTGAAGCTTTAATTAGATGCATTTTGTGAGTGGCTATAAATTTCTGATAAATTGGCCAAGGTAATTCTCAAGCTTCTCTTTTTGTCCTGTCTCCAACCAGCTTTCTCTGACTCATGTCAGAGCTTGGCTTAGCCTTAGTTAAAGTGGATTTGTGTAACTCCCACAGTTTTCCTGCTCCTGCTTATTTGTCATAACTCAAACTCAGACTCATGTCAGGGATTGGTCTGGGTTTTCTTGGGGTGTGTTTCATAACAGCCCCTACTCTGGTGCTTGGGCCTTCTTCCCAGGATTCATGCTTTCTGGTGTCAAGCTGTATGACAAGAGTTTCTGTCTCCACTTTAGCCATCTACAATGTCCCCCAGCACTGTTTGCTGTCTTGTGCCTCTACTGTTTTTCAGCTTTATGGACATGTAATGGACACAAAACACTGTGTACCTTTAAGGCATGTGTGTCGATCTGATATACTTACATGTTGCAAAATGATTGACCTGAGCCTTAGCTAATAGCTCCTTCGTATCACTTAATTGCCATCCTCTCTTGTGCTGAGAACGTTTGAGGTCCGCTCTCTCAAATATGTGATCCGTGTTGTTGACTGGAATCACGATGCTATGTATCATACCCCCAGAACCCGCTCAGTTTATAACTGCTGGTTTGAGACTTTGACCAACATCTCCTCATTTCCCTGCACCTACCCAGCTCCTGGTATGCTACACTCTACTCTGTTTCAGTGAGTTCAGCTTTTTTTGGATTCTACGTAGAAGTGAGATCATCTAGTATTTGTCTTCCTCTGTCTGAATTATTTCACTTAGCTTAACACTTTCTAAATCCATCCATCCATGTGGTCACAGATAGCAAGATTTCCTTCTTCATGGCTGACTAATATTCTACTGTGCATAGACACCGCATTTTCTTTATCCATACACCACTGATGGACATGTAGGTTGTTTCCATATTTTACCTGTTGTGAATAATGCTCCAATAAACATGGAGGTGAACGTATATCTCTTTGATATCCTGTTGTCCCCTTTGGATATATACCCAGAATTTGGATTGCTGTGTCATATAGTACTTCCATTTTCAGTTTTTCGAGGAACCTCTATCCTGTTTCCTACCGTGGCTACACCAGTTTGCTTTCCCACTGACAGTGCACAAAGGTTCCCTTTCCTACAACTTTGCCAGCATGATTATCTCTTGTATCTTTGATAATGGCCATTCTAACAGGTATGAGGGGATGTCTCATTGTAGTTTTGGTTTGCATTCCCTGATGATGAGTGATATTGAGCATCTTTTCATGTACCTGTTGGTTATTAATAGGTCTCCCTTGGAAAAATGTCTATTTAGTTCAACTGCCCATTTTTGAATGGGCAGATCAGGGGAGGGGACCCGGCACCTCACCGCAGCTGGAGAGAGGGAAGCGTCTTGAAAATATTGGCCTTTCTGTATAAATTAGCGATCGTGCTTCTTCCAGAGAAACCAGTGACACGAATGCTCCCCTTCAGAGAGCATAACTGCAGAAAGGAGTTATTTTGGGGGGGGGGACTGAATAAACCTTTCTCCAGGGCACAGGATTCACTGATTTTCAGATAGGCTGTGGGACTGACCTGCGTCACCTGAGGTGACCCCAGTGAGGGCCTTGCCCTCTGGAAGTCACAGTCTGCACGCAGACCCCCATGTTGGTGAGGTCCAGAGCTGCCCCACCCCCACCCCCCGGTGCACAGACCCACAGACCCACCACCGTCACACAGCTCACTGCTGGTTTAGAGAGACTTCGGCAGACGATGTCCTTTGTAAAAGGAAGTTTTATATTTTTGCAGTGTAACTGTTTTAGATGCAAAATATAATATTCTTAGGAAATGCAGAAAAATACAAATTTTATAAATTTTATAAAATTTTATTTATTTACTTTTTGGATGTTATAGGTAATCTGTAGTGCTCCAGAGAACAGGAGATTGTAAGATGAAATTTTTATTTTAAAAGCAAACTAACCTACAACTCATATTAAAACAAACAGCAAAAAAGAGACCAACAAATAAACCAAACAGACCCCTGAATACAGACCAGAGGGTCTTCTCACGACATCTGTATCGTCGGGGTAAATACCCAGTAGTATAATTGCTGGGTCCTAGGGAAACTCTATTTTTCACTTTTTGAGGAGTCTCCGCACTGTTTTCCATTCATTTCCAAATGAATGACTTGCATTCATACCACCAGCATAAGAGGGCCCCCCGTTCTCCACAGCCTCTACAATGTTCGCTGTTTCCTGCCTTGTCAATTTAACTGCTATAAGGTGGTATCTCAATGGGGTGTTGTAAATCACACTTTTTAAATTGAAGTAGAGTTGACACGTGGTGTTTCTTAGTTTCAGGTGTGCAGCAGACTGACTGGACAACTGTATACATTATGCAGAGCTCTCTGCCATGAGGTGCAGTTCCCACCTGTCACCGTATTACTGGCTATATTCCCAGTGCTGTACTTATTAAATTTATACCTGGAAGTTTGTGCCATTTAATCCCCATTACCTGGTTCACTAGTCCCCCTCTGGCAACTATCAGTTCTTAGCACTTGTGAGTCTGTTTCATTCCCTTCCCTTCCCTTCCCTTCCCTTCCTTTCCTTTCCTTTTCTTTCTTTTTTTTTTCAAAAATAGTGTTGGGCAGCCAGGACATTCATATGAAAATGAATGAAATTGGATTTAGGCCATATATTAAAATAAACTCAAAAGGATTAAAGATTTAAACACAAGAGCTAAAATGATAAAACTCTCAGAAAACATCAGGGTGAAGGTTTATGACCCTGGAGTTGGCAATGGGTCCTTCAGTGTGACACACAGTGTACCAGGAACAAAAGAGACACGTGACTTGGAACCCATCAAAATGAGAAACTTCAGTGCATCAAACTACGCGAGCAACAGAGTGAAAAGGGAACCTTTTCCTTTGGAAAGACAGAAACTGTTTGTGAATTGTGTATTTGCCTGTGAGGGGTTAATGCAGAAACACTGCTACTAACCAGTGAAACACAGATGACCAACCTGGTTTAAAAATGGGCAAAGAATTTGAATAGACTTTTTTTTCAAAAACGCTATACGAATGGACAATGATCATAGGAGAAAATGGGCTCTAATACTTGATACTCATTGAATAGTCATTATGGAAATGGAAGTAAACACAGTGAGCTACCACAGCAAGCCCGCCAGGACCGCCGCTCCCAAACAGAAAACAGCAAGAACCATCAGGATGGGATCTCTGGTGTGCTTTGCCCCTTGTCAGAGGGAGTTAAGATCCTTCAAGGGAATGGTCTGGCTCAGCGTCCTAAGTGACCACTTCTACTTAGTGTGGACGTGGTCACAGGGCTTCTGAAGGGACATGGGGACTCCACAGACCTACAGCTTGTTCGGGGTTATGCCCTTTCTTGAGCCTTTCCGTGGACTGGGGTCATCTCTCTGGTTCTATTTGGAATTAGGGGTGTCCCTGTAACTGATCACAGCAGCCATCAGCAGAGGTAGATTCTATTCTTGAACCGCTCACTCCGTGCCAGCAGGAATTAGCTCAATTCTTGCAGTGACCTGAGAAGTAGATACGATTCACATTTCCAGTTCTGAAAACGGGGCAGGAAGGGCTTAGCTAAATTGCACTACGTCCCCTAACTGCCGATTTGTGGAAGTGGAATTCAAACGCCGGGTTTTCTGACGGATGCGCCAACTCGCCGCTGACAGCCCTGGCAGCCAGGAGACACAGTGCCCTGTACGTGTGGATAGACGGACGCAGACGAGCAGGGATGTGCTGACAGGCTGGTGATCAGAACCCACTTTATTATTTTTTTCTAGAAGGAAATGATCTTTTTTTTTTTTCTTAAAAAGGAAATGAGAGCTTAAAAAATAATCTGAAAGAACAAACAATGTGGCAGCACCTTCCCTTGTTGGAACTCAGATGGTGTACGCCCCCCTTTGTGGGAGCTGGGCACACCCTTGCCTGTCATGCTATTCCCTGTTTCTTCCTCACTTCCTTCATTCTCAAGAAACTTTTTTTTTTTTTTTTTAAGGCATAAGTTAGTCTACTACTCTAGATCCTTGATGCTGTTTTCCTGGGTACCAGAATGAAAAACACATTATTTATCATAGTTTGAAAAATTGGAGTTCAAAGAAATCATGGAATTCACAAAATCCAATCTCTGTATTTCAGTTCTACAGAAATAGGGGTCAGGGAAAGTGTTAGACTGACTCTGGGTCCATTAGTCGGTGGCAGAGCCTAGATTCATACTCAGGCCTGTTGGCCCCCAACCCTGTACATCCACAGCTCCTCCCATGAGCACAGGGAACAGACAGTGGCTCCGGGGACATTGGGACACTGCTGTCTCCTGATGGGGTCTGGGGAAGGGACTCTCTCAGAAGTTCGGTGTACTACAGCTGCTTCCTTAACATCCTGATCTGCATTCCCATGTTCCCAATTAGTTCGAAATGAGGCAAGCAGAGAAGAGAGGGGCCTCCCCAAAGTGCCCGCTCCCCAAGTCAGGCAGGGGGAGGTCTCTGCAGGCATCATGCTGATAATTAGCAAAGTTGAGACTGTGCCTCATTAAGCAGGCAGAGCCCCTGGGAGCAGTACCCTTGCCTCACCCTCTCGCTCGCCCAGCTTAATTAAGCAGCTTGTTTGCCTTCTCATTAGCAAACTTGTTAGCACATTTCTCTGTCCCCTGAGCTGCTCCGAAGAAAAGTTTTGCGGGAAGGATTCCTGGGCTGGATGGGTCTGGCCGTCCTGCTTCCCTACGGGAAATCTAGGTTATCCAGGTCCTTCAGACAGGCTCTGTGTGTCACGAAGGTCCAAGGTGCCTCTGTTTGACCCAAGTGGAGTGGAAGCAAAGCCTGGTCTGGTTAAGGACGTGACAATTCCGTCCTACTGTCTGCGATCCACCGAGGACCAGGGTACCAGCTAAGGCTTGCTTTGGACGTGCTGTTCAGAGAGTGGCAGCACCGTCTCGTGCTGCTGGGTGTGAGCTGGGAGTCTCTCCGAGAGCCCAGGCTCCGGGTCCCACTGACAGAAACAGAAGACTCGGTGTATCCGAGGTCTCAGACCCTGCCACTGTCTCCCCATTCTCGCTGTCCCCCACCATTCATAGGGATTTTTAACTAAGTTAGAGCATCACTCCTTCCTTGGGTGCTTTCTGGGCTCCCCCCCAGAAGGACTCTCTCAGCGCTGTGCTGCCCACCACACTCCCTGCCTCGGGGGCGCCTCCACACCAGGCATGGCGGGACAGGACACGTGCTGACTCCCCACATAGCAGGCAGAGGTCCAGGGCTCTGGGGGTTTACCCAGAAGGGACACTGACTACGCAAGTGGGGGGTTTGTAGCCCTTGCTAAGGAAGGTCACGTGAAATAACATTCAAAGTTGCCGGATCTTTCAGCCCCCTCAGACCAGCGATCAGTAATTTTATTCAGTACCTATGCATCTACCACCAACACGTTAGTAGGAACTGCAGAAATGTGATTTGAGAGCCCACTGAAGTGGTATATACACTTACACTAGGGAAACTGAGCCTTGGAATGTTCCAAGACTAGTCTAGGAGAAGGATGGATCTGGTCCTCATGCCCAGGTGAGGTGGGGGAGGGGAGGAGGAGATTTTAGGTGAAGGACCCATATAGGTAGGAAGGAGGTGGGTTCCACGATTAGGGACAGCCCAGAGTGGATGGAGAGGAAAGCACACAAGCAGGGGGTAAGTGGGAGGCACAACTAAAGGCAATAGATTCAGAAAATACTGGAGCTCTGCGTTACTGCGGTTCCACCTGTTCTGACCGTGGCTCCGGATTGGCTGGAAAAACTCATCCTTGGTCTCTTAACACACCCAGGTTCCGTGCCAGGCATGGCAGAAACGGAAGAGTCATTAGTGTGTCAGAGGTCTCAGACCTGCCTGTCTCCCCATCCTTGCTGCCCCCCTGCCAGTAGGAGGAGTTTTTAATCCAGTTAGATTATCATCCAGCCCTTGGTTCCTGGACCCCAATCCAGATGCCTGAGGCCCAAGTCTTGTTTGTTCTGATGGGGACGCTGCATTGTCTCACCGTTCAGGGCGCACCCCGGCCTGAGTCCCCCACAGGAGCGCAGGCCCCGGGGACAGGGTTGCTCATTCCTTCTTCGTGTCCGTTCAGCAATTGTAGCCTCGCCTAGCAAGAAGCAGACCCTCTTGGAGAGCCAGCTGAGATACCCAGGAAATCATCTGGCCCCATATTTTCAAAGAAACAAACAATATTAGAACCATAATATATGGAGCAGATATGCACAAAGTAGAAAACAGACTCAGGAGAAAGTAGAAGTGGGGACTGGAAGGTCTGGCCACTCCTGACACCTGGTTTTCTCTCCTGGCCCCTCACTAGTTCCTCCTCCCTGAGGTCATAGAGTTCTGTCTTCTCGCTCTTCAGACCAGTGAACTGCAGGCCTGGGAGGGGACGGGCCGTCCTGAGGACGCATGGCTCATTGGTGACAAAGACAGGACTGCAGCACAGCAGAACATGTCTCTGTCCTCAAAAAATTGTTTGTAAGTGTTTTTCTGTAAAGATTAAGAAAAATAAACAAAGATTCCTAGAGCTGCTGTGGAGAGACATGGACCCAACCCCAGGTCCTGGTCCACTCCAGTGGGCTTGACCTTGGCGACATCCATGGCCTCGTCCTCTCTTCCAACCAGAGCCTCAGCACATGGCCGCTCATTCCCTCCTGCCCAGGGAGCTTTGATTCTGTGACTGTGGTACTTCCGAGAGAAAGCAGGGCCTGAGATCTGCATATCCAGGACAGAGAGGGGGAGGTACTGGTCTAAAGCCCAGTTTGCCCCCTCTATGCCTGTAAAAAATATAACCCCTCTCCAAACACCCACTCTCTGGTCATGTTATATGTGCGTATAACGATCCCCACACAGTTCTATAAGGATTAAAGGAAACAACAAATACAGGGTGCCTAACCCTGAGTGTTCCCGACAGTGCAGAGGTGTCCCATAAATAACAAAGCACCTTAATATCCTGGAAGCAGGGCAGTGGTGTGGTTCCGGAAGGGCTTTTGAAGCCCGGATTCCTGATTTGATCAATCATTATCTCTACCAGTTTCTTGTTCCATGACCTTGCACGAGGCACTCAATCCCATCTGGAAAATGAAAATTCCACCACAGTGGAATCTTATTAAGTAAATCTTGCGAGGGCTCCATTATTTTATGCCTGGAAAGCATATAGACTAGTAAACCCTACATATAAGATGGTCGTTATTATTTCAAATTGGCCACATAGGTTTCTGCAGTGGGAATTCCTTTCCCTGAGCGAGCCCCGTTTTGCATGCATCTCTCACAGCCATCACGTGTGGGTCAGTGGAATGGGTAAGACTCCAAATCAAGCATCTTCTATGGGTCTAGGTTTCCAAAATCACCCTGGAGCCTCCTGTGGGTTTCTCCCTACCCTTGTAAAATTAACCCTTTGCTCTAATGCATGGCTCTGGGGTCCTTATCTTTGCCTGCACTGTGCTCCCTCAGTATCTCTTACTGAGGGGAGCTCACGGGTCAGGGCATTCCTCGGTGGCAGGCCAAAAACACCCCCAGTGAATGTTCCGGTCCTACTCTTCAGTACTGCACGGTGAGCCGTAGAGATTGCAGTCCCGCCATGGGGACAGACTTGCTGACCTAACAACTCGGGAAAGTCCACGTCCCACACGACTCGTCATATGGAGCCTCTGTATCTGTCTATTGACAGTAAATGAAAAAGGAATGAATGAATGATTGGGATTCCTGAAGACCTAGTGAGGAGGACGGCGAGGAGGTCCCCTTCCCAGTCTCCACCAGCAATTATTCCTCTCTTGGACCTCAGGGCAGTGCACTGGATTCACCCTCCCACTTAATTCATGGGCTTTTCAAGGTCTTTCCATTCTGGCCGTCCCTAGAGCAGGGATTCTTGCCAGATGCAGACATAAGGGGAGAGACTGACTCCCTGCACCTCTCCCGTTGAGCGAGAAGCGAGAACCCCAGAAAAGCAGCCCCCTGGGCCGTGTGCATGGGTCAGCAAGCAGCCTTTCTGTACATCTCATTGCGTCTTACAAATACTGCTTTTTTTCTTCCACTACGAGGTGGAAAGAAGTCAGAAGCCACACATCACACGACTCATGGGGGAATATAAGAGAGGATGTGCAGTGAGCCTAAGTATTGCTAGATTTTCCTCCAAATGGATCAAGCTATTCTGTTCTCCTATGAGCAATGCACCAGAATGTTTCCCCGCAGCCCCGCCAGCAAAGGGTGTATTTAAACTTCCTGATCTTTGTCAATCTGAAGGTGAGGAAAACACCTCAACGTATTTAAATTTGTATGAATCCTACTATGAGTCAGGCTGAATATCTCTTCATACATTTAAGTGTCCCAGTTGTTTTATAAATGCCTATTTTGGGGTGTGTCTCCCTCACTCCAAATTAAGCATCTTGGGGAAAGGGATTGTGTTTTAGCATCTCATACTTTTCTTAATAGTGTGGAAAATTAAAAAGAAAACACTTAATAAATACATTTAATTCATGAATAACAGAATCACTGTGATTTTCCCTCTTCTCATACCATTTAAGCTGCTTTTGATAACACCTTTTTTAACCTTTGGATCCCCCTTTTTTTTCCCACTTGAAGAACAATCTTATATATAAATATGTCCAAAATACAGAATATTTAGATGAATAAAAATGAAAACTCACTTATACAATTGTTTTTATTTTATTTTTTTTAAAGGTTTTATTTATTTATTTGACAGAGAGATAGCACAAACAGGCAGAGCGGCAGAAGAAGAGGGAGAAGCAGGCTCTCCGCTGAGCAGGGACCCCCATGCGGGGCTCAATCCCAGGACCCTGGGATCACGACCTGAGCCGAAGGCAGAGGCTTAAACCACTGAGCCACCCAGGCACCCTATACAATTGTTTTTAAACAATTACTCATCTCTTATTTCTGATTGCTTCCCATACATAGGCTTTTTTTTTTCTTCGAATATTAACAATCATATTGTAAAATGTTGACACTTTGGAAATCTTACTTTCCTCCCTTAACACCCTGGCATGGTCCTCAGTTGCTACATCGTTCCCTTTTGCTACATTGTAAATGCTTGATGGAGGCATCAGAAGGCACTTCTTGGTCTTGCTCTGCAGCTAATACAGAATACATGTTAGGTGAGCACACCCAGCTGGTGGCGGATGACGTGGGGAAAGCAAGTGTCTTCCTTAGCCAAGCAAAGTGTACACCTGGAACACTCCAACTTTCATATTCTTTCTTCTTGCTACTTTTAACTTAATCACTGCCAAATCTTTAGCACAAATTATTGCGTCGATCTGGGTTTGTGTATAAGCTTCTTATAAACGCACGTGCCTCATTGATTGCTTTCTGAAGGCAAATGCGGTCAATATGATATACTCCATTGCCCAGCCAGTTGCTTTAGAATCAGGCACTACAGAGCACAGGGAAGTCCGTCAGAATCTCACAGATCCATAAATAAGGCTGCAAATTCAGGGTGTTGGTGTTTGGGACTGTAGGGGATGCAACAATGTTGCCAAATGGCAGTAGCAAACATCCATCCTGGAGGAAGGGCAGGTGTTCGGGTGCAGGGAGTAGAGGGTCAGGGTTAGAAATGACTGAATGAGAACCTCTAATGGCCCATCCATCTGAGAAATGTTTCCTCAGGTAGATATTCTTCTGATCTCGAGGTTACATTGTTTTCTAAAGTAAAATTGTCAAAACCAAGTAAACTACTTCTAGTGCTCGCAGGAAGATTTTCTCGGTTGACCCGAAGAGATACGATGGTTGGTTCTAAGTCTATGTAGTCTATGTGCAAATCTCCCATGGTTAATGCCCATTTAGTCTTGCTACAATCTTATCCCGTGTCTCTGATTCCTAAATGTTAAACCACATTTGCATCTACAAGTGAGAATGTTATTCTCCAATGGGTTAATGATTTCTGTCTGTTATTTATATGGACTTTATATCCACCCAGGGCACATACACGTGTGGTGCCCCGTTGAGGTCAGGGTTCAGATGCTGACTGCAGGACCTTTATGAAAGATGCTGACGGCCATAACCTGAGAGGGATGACAGGAAGCTGGATCAGCAGCACATAGTTGTCCCACCTAGCCGTGATGGTGGTGGTGGTCTACGGGGGATGGCAGGGGTGGTGGAGGTGGTGGCGGTGGTCTGGGCCAGCACTTGGCACAGAGCAGACACGTGATGATGAGTGCATCGGTGAATGGGCGATAGCGGACGTGGACAGCCATTGCTGGTGGTCATCATGGTCGTCACGGACAGGAAGGGAGCCAAAGAAGAATGTGGGGCCATTGACCTTTCTCAAACCATGGCAAGACTAATTGTGGACAGACTGATGGTTCAGCCTTCCCGGGTCATCCACCTCTTGTCTTTGGTGGAAATGAAGCTGATCAAGAAGTCTTACAGGCAATTTTTAGAAAGATGACACTTCTGTTACCATCCATGTGTGCACAGGATTATGTGAGAGGGGCTGTCTCTTCTCAGAGGAAGCTACAAGGAACTTGCACAAACTTGTAGTGGCCCACTGGGGGCAATGTCCCTGAGACCGGATTCCGGGCCCAACGGTCAAGGGTGCAGAGTTGATAAAAATCGCTTGAGAAATGGAGAAGATCTGCCTCATCTCCCTGTACCCAACTGCCTGCCTCAGAGGAACCCCGGGGGAGATCCAGTCACACCCAGCAACCCCGGGGAGCACACAGCAAGGAGCCCAGGGAGACTCGTGTGTCTGGGTACATGAGCTCTAAGTAGGGGAGAGTCTTGGGGTGGAAAGGATGCTGAGGATGATGCTGTGAGTGTTAATGGCGTCCAAACAGTCAGGTAAGGGGCAGGGGTGGGGCAGCCGAGGTGAACGTAGGGAAGCGGAGGACGAAGGGAGGGCACTGACCTTTCCTAGGAGAGACCATTAGGGTATGGAGGGTGGGAGGAGAAGTCTGGGACCTTAGTGTAAGTCACTTATCTCCACCCTCACCCCAAAAACCTTTTTCGGTGACTTTAGGGAACCATACATTTTCTGTGTTGTAAGAGTCTTAGAAAACATCTGCTCAAACTTTTTTTTTTTTTTAATTTTAGAGAAGAAGTGGAGCATACGTGAGAAGTTGCTTAGCTCTGTGTGCATAGCCGGTCAGTGACAGAGCACGTGCCAAAGCCAAATCCCCAATTCAGAGATGCCTCTTCTTTCTATACCACAGGACTTCTTGCTGGCAACATTTGACCTCACGGTTTTCCCCCATGAGACTTCCTGGTGCATTTCTCCTGCGGAGATCATCTTTCAAAAGACACAGTGCATCTGCTGAGGGAGCCACCTTCGGGCACCACGGACCTGAGATGTCAGGGCCTGTTCCCAGAGCCCCCGCAGCTCCGTCATTCCCCACCCCTCCCTCCAGAGCTTGTGGGCACAGTCCATAAGCGCCAGCGGGGCTTCCAGAAAGAATCTCTGACAGTCACATTTGGGGGATGACTCCTTTCTTTTCCACACCCCAGTTCTGCTGGTCTTTTCATCATTGGAAAGTGTAGGAAGGATACAGGTAGGAATTTTCCCATGTGTCCTATTTCCTGATGGTGGAATGGATACAAAATCCAGGTGCCTGGCTCTCTAGAACCCAATATTATAAATTAGGAAAGGATTGGGCTGGGACTGGGGGCCTTGGCTTCTAGTTCCTAGGAGACATGGACCCGCTGAACCACACGTGGACCCCGAGTTTCCTTCTTGCTGGTTTCACGGCCCCCAGGACGCTGCGGCCTCTGGCGTTCTTGGGCACCCTGTGCGTCTACGTCCTCACGCTGGCCGGGAACTTGTTCATCATCGTGCTGGTGCGGGCAGATGCAGCGCTGTCCACGCCCATGTATTTCTTCCTCAGTGTCCTCTCCTTCCTGGAGCTCTGGTACGTCAGCACCACGGTGCCCACGCTGCTGCACACGTGGCTCCACGGGCGCTCGCCCGTCCCGGCTGCTGCGTGTTTCATCCAGCTGTACGTCTTCCACTCCCTGGGCATGACCGAGTGCTACCTGCTGGGGGTCATGGCCCTGGACCGCTACCTGGCCATCTGCCGCCCGCTGCACTACCACGCCCTCATGAGCAGAAAGGTGCGGTTGTGGCTGGTGGGGGCCACGTGGGGGGCCGGCTTCTCCGCCGCACTGGTGCCAGCCGGCCTCACGGCCAGTCTGCCCTTCTGCTGGAAAGAGGTGGCCCACTACTTTTGTGACCTGGCCCCGCTGATGCGGCTGGCATGTGTGGACACAGGCTGGCATGCTCGAGTCCATGGAGCAGTGATTGGTGTGGCCACTGGCTGCAACTTTGTGCTCATTTTAGGACTCTACGGGGGTATCCTGAGGGCTGTGCTGAAGCTGCCGTCGGCGGCCAGCCGGGCCAAGGCCTTCTCCACCTGCTCCTCCCACATGACCGTGGTGGCCCTCTTTTATGCCTCTGCTTTCACGGTGTATGTGGGGCCGCCTGAGAGCCGCTCCAAGGGCACGGACTCGCATATCGCCCTGGTGTATGCCCTTCTGACCCCTTTCCTCAACCCCATCATCTACACCCTCCGCAACAAGGAGGTGAAGGAGGCCATCAGAAGGGTCACCCAGAGGATCCGGGCTATGTTGGAGGGAAACTGATGGTCTCTAGTGTCACCGCCCAGATGCCTGGCCACAGTGGGAAGCCGCTGACCGCTTGGTCAGTCGTCTGGTCAGAGCGACAGTCACCACCAGGGAACTAACCCACCGGTCTGCTTGTCAAACATGCAGCCAACGGCCGACTCAGGAGGACGTAGTCCGGGCTAATCAGACTCGGAAGATGTAGGGGGAAGGGAGATGCATCTTTGATTCCATTCCAGTCTCACGGGGGTGGGGGGGGAGAACGCCACGAAAGAGAAGGGGAAATAAAACAGGGGCTCAATGCAAATGGTTTTGCTGAACCCCTAACCTGGGGAGAGAGCACAGCCTTTGGGGGGGGACAATCTAAAGCTAAGGGGGGCCGTGTCCAGAGAAGGGGATTCGCTGCAGAAAACAGCCGCCCAAGCTCTGACCCCAATGTGAGGCGGGGAGCACGGCAGAGCGGGCGGCCCCGTGGGTGAGGCTGGGAGCCGGACGTGAGGGTTTGCTCTCTCCTGGGGCACGAGCGAGGTAGGGGCGTTGAGGGTGTTGTTTGAGTTCTCACCGAACATCATGTTTCTGAACAAAACCAGAAACAGAAACGGAAACCAAGCACCAAAGGGCTTGGCCTGTCTGGTATGCTAGGCCCACACATGCAAAGTAGAAACAGGTCGAAATAGAAAGTAGGGCTCCATTCTGCGCCCTCTTCCCCGCCCCAGCCCTTCCCTCCCACCCCCACCCACGTCTTCTGCTGAGCCAAGTTGGAGAACGAACGCTCAGGCTCAGCTTCTGGACTTTGCTGATGCATGAATTGTTGGCCCAGTGCCTGGCAAAATGTGTCAGAGGCTTAGGGAGAGAGGCGGGCCCCAAACCCTGGTGGAGACGAGGCCACTGAATGGGTCTTGAATACTCTCTCTCCTTTTCAGTTTTATACAAATTACTGCTGAAAAAGTCAATCCAATGACTTTTTGTTACGTCTGCCCTGGGCTGGAGAATAGTGACGACTGCTTTCAAGTGTTTTCTTTCATCTTTGTGAGATCGCCCTGCAAAAGGAAGAATCACCCCACCATTTATGTGAGGAAGATAGAAGCGTTCCTGGAGCTGCTGTGAGGAGTCATAGACCCCACCCAGGTCTGTGGGTCTGAGGGTTGATGGGTCCTCTCTGGTGGGCATGACCTCGAGGAGACCGGTGGCCTCATCCTCTCTGACCAATGAGAACCACAGCGCCTGGCTGCTCACACGCCCTCCTGCTCAGGGAGCTTGGATCCTGTGATTGAGACACTTCCTAGAGACAGGAGGGCCTGAGATCCGCATACCCAGAACGGGGTGGGGGGTGGGGGTGTTGGCCCAAACCCCAGTTTTGCTGGCTTTTTGACTAAGATCCTAAAATTAAAAAAAAAAAAAAGTAACTGCTCTTGGACTTCTTTTGTTTTCTTAAAAAAAAAATAAAATCCTATAACAAAGAGTTCTGGTGCACCTGAGTGGCTCAGTGGGTTAAAGCCTCTGCCTTTGGCTCAGGTCATGATCCCAGGGTACTGGGATCGAGCCCCGCTTCGGGCTCTCTGTTCAGCAGGGAGCCTGCTTCCCCCTCTCTCTCTGCCTGCCTCTCTGCCTGCTTGTGATCTCTGTCTGTTAAATAAATAAAACCTTTAAAACAAAACAAAACAAAGAGTTCCTTTACGACCCGTCTGCCTGGGCTTGAACATTAATTCTACTATTTGCTTGCTGTGTGACCTTCGATGGTGCCCTTAACCTCTCTGTGCCTCGGTTTCCTGATCTGTAGTACGAGGACAGTCATAGAACTCTGAGCACTGTATAAACATTGTTGTCACTTCAGAGATTTCCCACATCTGTTCTGCAGTGGAAATTTCTTTCTGTGAAAATGCTTTGTTTCACACATAGCTCCCATTTTTATTTTGTGTGAAGCCACTGGAATAGGTAACATTCCAAAGGAGGCATCTCCTTTTGATCTGTGTCCAGTGCCCACCATGCACAACCCGAGGAATTGCCCCTGCCTGTGTGAAGTCCGTGTTGCCTCCCAAATGCAAGGGGCAGCACCCCGCTCTGCTGACCGGCTAAGCCCTGCTTCCATGCTCTGATCTTTCCTCTCTTCTCGCACCTCTTCTCCCTCGGACAGCCGTGTGCGGCGTGGTGGCGAGAGCAACGGAAACAACTTTGCTCTCTGTGGGGGCAGCACCAAGGAATGGCGCAGGGCTGCTTTTCCTTGCCATGGCTCGAGTCCTACTAAGTCAAAGCCATGTGGATCCCGTCCCTGTGGGTTAAGTGCGTGGTGCACCTTGGGACTCACCATCCCCTTTTGGAGACACAAGTAGTTAACGAACAACTCAACGCAGCCCCGTTGGTTTCTAGTACTTGGTATTCCAGTGGATTTATGAACAAAGACATGAGCAATGAATGAACTCTTGAGACTCAAATGAGTGTCACAGAGATTGGAGCCCTGCTTCTAACCCCAGGAGACAGGATCTTACTTAGGTCTCTTCACTGCTCCCAATTCCCCCTCACCTTCATTTTACAGCCTTTCCCCTCTCCCACTCTCCTACACTAGAAAGTTTAGGTCCCCCCTAGTGTAGTTTCCCAACCGATTCAAATAACTGGAGTGCTGAGGGGCTCCTCCCACCCCGACACGTGCCCAGCAGAAGCAGCCTTTCTGTTCACCCAAGGGCTTTCTACAGATGTTGTCAATTTTTCTGTGTGCTGCCATGTGAGAAAAATGGTTGAGAGGTGATGCCTTGCTGGGGTGAGGCTCAAGGCAAGGCCTGCCTTTGTCTATTTCTCCCTTGCTGGCGTACTAGCTATCAGAGAGACTAGTGGGTGAGAACAAGCCCCCACTTACACCATAACCAGGCCGTCGGCTCTGTATGGGCTTCAAGGCCAACATTCTATCCCACAGATGGTTTTTCCTACCTGCTAAATGCACCTAAAGGAAAGGACTGTGTTTCATGCATCTCAATTGGCCGACTTCCTACGTAAGGCCCAAGAATTAAAGATGTTTGAAAGTTGTATTAAATAAAGAAATACAATGAATGACTGTGATTTCCCAAATTTCTCACACTATTTTTGTGACACTTGACACCATTTACCAACTTTTAAATCACGATTTTTTAAGAAGGCTTTATGCAGAAATACAGCACATAAAAATGTTCAGACGAATAAAATTTTAAAATCACTTTCAATGCCATCATCTTAAAATGATTATTCATCTGTTCACTTTCAATTTCTAATAAGCAGACACTTTTTCCAAATAGTAACATGACACTGTGATCTTTTTCACACATTGAGTCCTACTTTTTTCATTTGTGTTTTAAGCATAAATAACTTTAGATGTCCTCTCCCTGCCTGAATCATGAATGACTTCAGGGAGTCAGGAGTTCTTGTGTCTTTCTCTTGTTCCATCCCGGATGCAGGATGGATGCTGGAGAGGCACTCTCTACTAGAAGAGGATGACAGACAGGAGAAGAAACAGCTTTCTTGGCTTGGCAAGGCCAAGTGGAAGCCTTTGGCCCTTTCATAGATACTTTTATTTCTTTGCTACTGATTCCAGGTAGTGTCTGCAAGTCCTATACCTGGGTCCTTCCATCCCACGGACAACCTCCTAATGCTGAGTTAATCCCAAGACATCCAGGTGTACGACTAGGCTCTGCCAGTGAACATGCACATCGGTTTCAGAGTCTGGCTCCTAAAAGGGGATGTAGGGATGCCACTGTAATGCGATACAGAGACAACAAAGAAATAAGTATTGATATGACCGCTCTGGGTACAGCAGGATCATTCATTTGAAGAGGCTCAGAGATGGCTGTTCTATACGGACCCATGAAGTGAGGATAATAGCGAGGAGTGTTTTGGCGTTTGGGACTGCAGGGGAAGAAATAACTTAGTAAAAGGCCAGTTGTAAGACTCTACCTGGAGAAAGGTCAGTCCTTCTCATGAAGGGGGATGCAGGTGCAAAGCTGGCTGATTGTCCAGTTACTTGAGATCCCCCCCCCGCAGGAGACTCTTCCAATCCTGGAATTGCATTAGCACTCTCAAAGGCAAATATCTTCTTTTCCTTTTGCTCCAAAGTCTTCGGTCCCATCAGGAAGCTAGAAAATTTAATGGCTCTGTCCACCTCAGGGTTGATGTTCTTGTTCATCTTCTATGCTTACCTCTTTACCTTACATTTAAATTAGCAACTGTCTTGTCCCCACCTTTGATTTCAAATATAAGTACATTTGGGTCTATGAATGACTCAAATGGATTGCTTTCATTAGATAAATACTTTTCTTCTATGATTGTTCTGAGTTCCGTATTCGTTCATGTAGATACTCACGGATAGTGCTCAGGGGAGGTCAGGGCTCACATGCTAATCTCAAGGCTTTTGGTGAAAATATTGAAGATATGAACACAAACAAAGTAATAATGAAGGAGTAGATAAGCCTCATGAGGAAGTTCTGGGTAGCCATAATGGAGTGTAAGTAACGGTGGCCATGCTGGAAATGGAGACTGCGAACATGCACTCAGGGCAGCGGAGTGGGTGTGCAGTGAACCGTGACCGGACCAGTGAATGACAGGGGCACCAAACGTGGCAACATGGAGGTGGTGATGTTGGGCACAGAGTGATCATAGTGCTTGTATTGACTGGGCTCGTATGGTGCCGAGGCGAGGGGTGGCCGGGAAGAGAGGCTGGATGAGGAATCTCGTTGCAAGGAAGACTGTGAGAAGACTAAACTTCCGGGGCGCTCAAGGTGTTACCGTCCATGTGTGCACAGGATTATGTAAGAGGGGCTGTCCCTCCTCAGAGAAAGCTATAGGGAACTCGCACAGACTTGTGGTGACCCACCGGAGGCAATGCCCCTGAGACTGGATTCCGAGCCCAGCAACCAGGGGTGCAGAGTTGAGAAAAATCGCTTGAGAATCAGAGAAGATCTGCCTCATCTCCCTGCACCCAACTGCCTGCCTCAGAGGAACCCCGGGGGAGATCCAGTCACACCCAGCAACCCCGGGGAGCACACAGCAAAGAGCTCAGGGAGACTCGTGTGTCTGGGTACATGAGCTCTAAGTAGGGGAGAGTCTTGAGGTAGAAAGGATGCTGAGGATGATTCTGTGAGCATTGAGAGGTAATGGGCAGGGATGGAGCAGCCAAGGTGAAGTAGGGAAGCAGAGGACGAAGGGAAGGCATTGGTCTTTCCGAGGGGAGACTCATTAGGAGGTGGGGTGTGGGAGGAGAACTCTGGGGACCTAAGTGTAGATCACCTAGCTCTACCCTCACCCCCAAAATATTTTTCAGTAGCTTTATGGGATCATAGATACCAAGGCTGTAAGGTCTTTATAAGACATCTGTTTAAACTTTTTCATTTTAGAGAAGAGGAAGTTAAGGAGAAATGGCCAGGCTCAATGTTCACTTTGAGTTGGTGGCAACACAAGTTTAGAAAGCCAATTACCAAAAAGGAATTAGTTCTATCTTATGCTACAGCTCTTCTAGACCAACACCATAGAGTTCTGACTTCATCTGCTCACACGCACCCACCTTAGGGACTTCCTGGTACAGAATTCTCTGTGGCAACCCTTCCTCAGAATGCACCGAGTTTACTCACTGATTCCTCTTCTGGCCTTACCATTCTGAGCTCTGAGGGCGCTATCAGAGAACACTTCTCTCACTGCTTCCTCCTCCAGCCTCTGCTGAAAACATCCCCCAACTCCAGAGAGGTCCCCCCAGCAGACTCAGCAGGCACTTTCGAGAAGGTGTGTTCCCTTCTTGCACAGGTTAGCACAACTGACTGTTGGATGCTTTAAAGGATGGAGGGACGTTTCATCTGGACCATAAGGGGATGACCTTGAGGATTTCTTGTCTCTACTGTTTCCTGGTGGGGAGGAAGCCCTGGGTCCTGACTCTAGGGTCACATTCTGTCCATCCAAAAAGCACTGACTGCAGCAGGAACCTGGACTCCATTCCAATGGTCAGCAAGCCTGTGACTTCCAGACTTCTTCTGCCTTCCAGCCTTCAGTTCCTCTTTTGAAGAGTGAGGGGTTGAAAAGTGTTCTTGATGACATTTCATTTACTGTCAAGTTTATTCATTCCATACTTTTGGCTTGGGGAAAGTTTTCAAAAGAAGAATTCGAAGTTAGTGAATCTTCTGTCTTTGTCCCTTATTCTTAGGAGTCATGGACCCGCTGAACCGCACCTGGACCCCGAGTTTGAGTTTCCTTCTTGCTGGTTTCACGGCCCCCAGGACCCTGCGGCCTCTGGCGTTCTTGGGCACCCTGTGCATGTACGTCCTCACGCTGGCCGGGAACTTGTTCATCATCGTGCTGGTGCGGGCAGATGCAGCGCTGTCCACGCCCATGTACTTCTTCCTCAGTGTCCTCTCTTTCCTGGAGCTCTGGTATGTCAGCACCACGGTATCCACGCTGCTGCACACGTGGCTCCATGAGCACTCACCCATTCCGGCCGTTGCGTGTTTCATCCAGCTGTATGTCTTCCACTCCTTGGGCATGACCGAGTGCTACCTGCTGGGGGTCATGGCCCTGGACCGCTACCTGGCCATCTGCCGCCCGCTGCACTACCACGCCCTCATGAGAAGAAAGGTGCGGTTGTGGCTGGTGGGGGCCACGTGGGGGGCCGGCTTCTCCGCCGCACTGGTGCCAGCCGGCCTCACGGCCAGTCTGCCCTTCTGCTGGAAAGAGGTGGCCCACTACTTTTGTGACCTGGCCCCGCTGATGCGGCTGGCATGTGTGGACACAGGCTGGCATGCTCGAGTATATATTGTAGTGATTGGCATGATCAACATATGCAACCTTGTGCTCATTTTAGGACTCTATGGGGGTATTCTGAGGGCTGTGCTGAAGCTGCCGTCAGCGGCCAGCCGGGCCAAGGCCTTCTCCACCTGCTCCTCCCACATGACCGTGGTGTCCCTCTTCTTTGGTTCTGCCTTTGTTGTCTATGTCGGGTCAGCTGGGAGTCATGCTGAGGGTACAGATAAGTGTATCGCCCTGGTGTACACCCTTCTCACCCCTTTCCTCAACCCCATCATCTACACCCTCCGCAACAAGGAGGTGAAGGAGGCTGTCGGAAGGGTCACCCAGAGGATCAGGGCTATGTTGAAGGGACCCTGAGGGTCTATAGAGTCATTTGCTGACTGTAGAATTTAGTTGGTTAGTTGATCCAACAATCAATTGAGTAATTTTTTCAAACACACTCCATATTCCAATTTAAGTGAACTGATTCTTGGATTGAGAAAAACTGGGAACATTGTGGAGATTGGAGAGACATGGCCTCTAAACCCGTACCTACCTAACATGGGTGAAAGGATGCAGATGAGAAAAAAAGTAACCAAAAGTAAGGACGTGTGCAGATATTTGAACAAACTTAGAGCGATGGAACTGTGTTTGAAAGAATTTGGAAGAACCAAAGCTGGCTGTGGAATTACACTCAGGATGGGATTCCTGGGGGAGCTCTGAGAAAGGAGGGTCATTAGCAAACAAAAAAATAAAAGGATTCTCTGATGAATGTTCAGGTGTGGATTGGAAAACCATGGGAAGATGGTGTGTAGAAGCACATCTCCATGTACCCAGAATCCTACAGTACAAGAAAATTTAAAGGTGGAGCTGGGAATTTCTTCTTTAAAGGGGAAGATTGGGGGTTAGAGATGAGGGTGCTGGGGTTGCTGATGGTTAGAAGTGAGTTGTAGAAATATGCCTGGCACTGTAAGTTTGAGATCGTCATTTAGTCGCCGGGGCAACATCATGGTTAGAGTCCTGTGAGTCTGGTGCTAGCTCTGGGAAGCAAGAGGAGATAATAAAAAGAAGGCATGATTTCTGTTTTCAGAGAATTTTTATTTTGTTTTGAAGGTTTGGTCTTCCATCCCTCTCCCTCTCTCCCACCCTCCCCTTCCCCTTCCTGTCATACCACCACCATCATCACCACCATCACCATCGTCATCACCACCATCATCACTGTCACCACCACAACCACACCACCATCATCATCACCACCACCAGCACCACCACCATCATCACCACCATCACCACCATCATCATCATCACCACCACCATCACCACCATCACCATCACCACCATCACCCCCATCATCGTCACCATCACCATCACCACCGTCGCCACCACCATCACCACCTCCATCACTAAGAGTGACATATGGACTAATATCAAGAAATAAACATTTATGTTTTGCTCTATGTGCCTCTGTGGTGGTGGGAGGTCATGAAAGGGAGGGAAGTAGTCCCTGGATTGGCAGAAAGGGACTGAGGGAATGTAAAGTAGCTTTTTAGAAGTTGACTCTGATATTTTCCCAATCCTCAGACCTCGGAATCCTAATCCCCTGGGGATCTAGATGGGACTTCAGATCAGATGTGGAACTATAGGATCCTCATAGGAGATGTCTTGTCTCAGGATAATATGGCAGCAGCTCTACTGAAAATACAAAAAGAAAACTTATTTTTAAACTAATTCTGGGGAGCATTTTAAAAGTTGATAAGAGTAAATGAGTTTTGGATTTCCTATTTTTTCCTAATGATGTTGAGATACTTTATTTCTAATGCAAGGATGACTTGGTGTTTATTTTAACTTATTTTACTGGAAGAAAATGTATGTGGGGTGACATATCATAGCACTGACCTCATTCCCTGATCAGTAATCCTCACTAGAGCTATAGAATGTTTAGGAATCCTCACTTAGTAAATGAAGATGGACCGTCCAACTTGAGGTTTTTCTAAGGACAATGTAGCCTTGATCTTGGGTCAATTTTCCCTGACCATCCAGCCTGCATATGGACTACATTTTCTGCTCTGAGCTTTGGGTGTGGGGGGCTCCTAAGTAAGAAGAAACTCACTTTAATCTTATTAAACCATGAAGGTTAATCTTATGGTAGTAACAACATCAGAAATCGAACCTGTGACCCTATCCCATCCCCAGTCAAAGTGATTGTTGCTTTCTTGTGGGAGTGGATGGGGGAGCAGAGGGGTCTATCCTAGTGCGATAAGGGAACAAGGTTCAAGCCCAGGTTAAGCCAACATAGAACATTTGAAGACTTACTTGGAATAGATTGCCTGCAAGTAGGTGAACTTCTGGGTTAGGCAGGGCCTAACCCTCCATCTGTCAAAATCCCTCTGTCTTTACAGAAGATAAGACTGAAGTCAGTAGGTGGGAAATAACCTGACCAAGTTACATGGGAATTTAGAAACAGACTGGGAATGGACAGTACCAAGGGTTTCTAACCCTTCCCACCGTATCACCAGGGCACAGCCTCTAAGTTGCCATGTTGACCTGAAGCAGAAGGTCTGTGGCCTTGACTGAGTGCCACACGGCAAGAGAAGTGATTGGTGGAGTGTGAATTTGGTGGGTCGTGGTGGTCAGTGGGGGACCTGCCTGTCTCTCCCACAGAGTAAATGTCCTACTTACGGAGAACGTGGCCTGCCATGGGGCACATATGAAGATTTCTCTGGCCAGATTTCAGCCTCAGGCTTCCTGCCATTTCTACTTTCCCTTCCAGAGGTAGGAGTGGGTTCCCTCCTCCGTAGAACTATCCCGGGCTCCTGTCTAACCCCACAGTCTCTTACACGACATGCCATTTTTACTGGAGTATTTTGTGTCCGTTTTCTCATTACATTTCTCATCGCAGGAAAATGAATCCATTTTCTTTCCAAGATCAGTGAGTGGATGGAGAGTCTGAACTCATTTCAAACATGTTACCTCTCCCAAGCAAGAGGAAAGGCATTGCCACGGATCGGAAAGGGACTGTCCCTATGGAGGAAGTCCTGCAATCAGGTGGGGGTACCATCAACAAAATGATCACACCCACTGCCAAAGTAAGATATCCACCCCCCCCAAGTAAATAATACTCCAGAGAGATAAAATCATAAGTAAGGAAATAAAACATTTAAGGATACTACTTGTCACGACCCACGCACTGAAGGTGCACAAAATACGGATCGACTTGAAGCACACATGGCATCAAACATACGCTAGGTTGTAAAATAAGGTTCACTGGAGTTGTGCGCCCCTTGTCCCGAAGACCTAACATAGAGTTTGGGGGCCATAGTGAATGATACTGTATCATCTATTTGATATTTGCCAAGAGGGTAGATCTTCCGAGTTCTCTCCAAAAAAAAAAGAAAGAAAGAAAGAAAGAAAGAAAGAAAGAAAGAAAGAAAGAAAGAAAGAAAGAAAATGAAGTATGTGAGCTGGTGGATAGTTTATCAGCTTGATGGTGGCAATCGTCTCACAGTGAGCCGTTCTCCCCAGAAATCCACGGTTACCCCAGGGCTGGAAGCAGAGGCGCCTCCTTCTGACCTATCTCCATGAGGTCAGGGTAGCCTGACACTCCGCCCCTCGCCTCCTTCACCCCCACGAAGGAGTTTTACCATCTCACACCAGCACAAGAAGAGTGAGTGCCGGACAACCAGGTATTATAAGCGGGAGAGAGAGAGCACACTCACGCAACTTTCACCACAGTATCTCCTCGTAATTGTTCCATTTTAGTATTAGTACTGTAATTTATTTTTTTAAGATTTTACTTAAATGCAAATCAGTCAACATACAGTGTATTATTAGTTTCAGGAGTGGAATTTAGTGATTCGTCACTTGCATAGAACACCCAGTGCTCATCGCATCCCTTGCCCTCCTTAATGCCCATCCCCAGTTGCCCCCCACACCTCCCCTCCAGCACCCCTCAGTTTGTTCCCTGTAGTTAAGTCTCTTACTGTTATTTGTGAATCGAACTTGTTCATTGGTATGTATGTACCGGAAAAAATATAATATGTATGTATTTCCACAGTTTTGAGCATCCATGGGAGGGCTTAGAACACATTGCCTACAGACAAGAAGGGACTACCGCATACATAAATCAAAACATCAAATTGTACACGTTAAATACATACAATTTCTCTTTGTCAATCATAAGTCAGAATAAAACAAGCCTCAACATGTTAAGAGAATTAATATTGTATAGACTGGCTTTTAACTCATGACATAATTAAATTTATAATAAATAACTAAAGGATAAATTTAAAATGTCCATATTCTGATATTAAAAGAGAAAAAATTCTAAACAATTTATGGATTTAAGAAGAAATTGGAAAGGAAAGTAGAAAACATTTAGACCTGAACAATAATAAAAAATCACAATTTTCAACTTCTGGGTAAGGCAAAAGTGGTTCTTAAAGAGAAATTTATAACCTTAAATGTTTACATCATTAGAGAAGGAATGTGAAAAATTAATCTAAAGTAGGAACTTAGAAAAATAATATCAGAGAAAAAACGAAGAAGTTTGAAGGAAAAAAAAGGATGCATAGGGGAGCAGAAGTTAATATAATAAAAATACAACAAAGAGGATATAGAAATTAAAAAGTTCATTCTACAGAAAAAAAAAACACCTCCTTGCAAGACTAATAAACAAGAGGAAGAGAGGGGTAAGAAATACAAAGAATGAAAAATAAACTATCGGTTTAAGTCACAAAGTTTAAAATGATAAGATGATAACTATAAACAACATATACCAATTAATTAAAATTTCACTAGTCAGATTCGTTCCCAGGAAATTTAAAATTACCAATGTCAAGTTCGGAAGCAGTGGAAAATATTAATAGCAGATTAGTTAAAAATTTTCCTGTAAATAAAACTTTGAGCCCCAATAGCTTAGCAAGTGAGTTCTTGAGTTCTACCAAGTTTTTTAAAATTTAATTTCATTTTTTCAGTGTTCCAAGATTCATTGTTTATACACCGGACCCAGTGCTCCATGTAAAATGTCCTTAATACCCACTACCAGGCTCTACCAGGTATTAAAGAAAAAGGTGACTCCTGTGTTTAGCCCCTCCAGAGAACAGAATTCCTGGAAATACCACTCAGTGGTGCATTTTAAGAAGCTCTCCTGATGCTGATTCCAAAATAAATAAAACCGGTCTAAGAAGAAAGACTCAGAGGCCCGTCTCACTCGTTAACATCAATGCAAACTTTGCCCCCACTTACCCCTGAGCCCAATTCAGTCATCTGTACTAAGTGGTTATGACTGAGATTGGTTTATCTCAGGAATGCAAGATTGACCCAGCATTTGAAAAATGAATAAAACAATTTATCATATTAATGGATTAAAAAAATTAAAAAACCCTGATGATAATCTCTTTTGATGCAGAAATAAAAATACATTCAATAATCATTCATAACTTAAAAATGAGAAACTATAACAAAATTACAAATAGAAAAAAAGCTTCCTGATAAGGCATTTTAATTTAATTTAATTTATTTTTTTTCTGTTTCTTGTTGCCTTTTTTTTTCTTTTCTTTTTTAATTTCATTTCTTTTCAGCGTAACAGAATTCATAGTTTTTGCACCACACCCAGTGCTCCATGCAATGCGTGCCCTCCACAATACCCACCACCAGGCTCCCCCAACCTCCCACCCCCCGCCCCTTCAAAATCCTCAGGTTGTTTTTCAGAGTCCATAGTCTCTCATGGTTCATCTCCCCCCCCAATTTCCCTCAATTCTCTTCTCCTCTCCATCTCCCCATTTTAAAAAAAGATTTTATTTATTTGAGAGAGAGAGAGACAGAAATAGAGAGAACAGGAGGGGGGAGGAGGAGGAGCAGGGAGGAGAGGGAGAAGCAGGCTCCCCACTGAGCGGGGGCCAGACATGGGGCTCCCAGGACCCCGGGATCATGATCTGAGCCGAAGGCAGATACATAACTAACTGAGCCCCCCAGGCGCTCCTGATAAGGCAATTTTAAAAATCATGCAGCCGACCTCATAGTGAATTATGAAAAGCATTTCCTTTAAGATGGAGCGTGAACCGAGATTAATGGCTAACACAACTCCTGTTCAATGTTGCCGGAGTACCTCCCAATCAACAATGGGAAAAGCTGTATTTATTTTCAGATGTATTCTTACTTATGTTGAAACACAGACAAATTATTAAAATTGACATGGAGGGTTGACCAGCCTGCTGGTCACAGTTCAATGAGAAAAAAAAAAAAAAAAGCCAATTACATTATTGTATAGCAACAGCTATCATAAAATATAATTAAAGAGAAATCGTGTGTATGTTAGGCATTGTATATCTTCTTTCACGTACATGAATTTAAATAAAATCTTAAGAAAAGAGAATTCATTATAGCAGCAAAAATATATATATAAAGTACTTAACAAAAGATGTTCAAGACTTTTGGAGAGTCTCTTACAAATTTGTATTCAAGGTCATTATCTAACACTTATAAATTATGATGAGATAGAACACATTCGTGGTTCAGGAAATCGATATGAGGAAAACATCTCTGCACCCTGAATTGGCCTTTTGATAAAACAATATGTCATGCAGTTTCCCAATGTGGTGTTCATGGGATTTGACAATCTTCCCCAAAGTTAATAGTCACGACTTTCAAGAAGAAAAGGGAGAAAAAGGACATATGGGGGTAGAGTGGGGAACGGTGGCTGGTGACAAGTTTTCCGCCAGACATGAGGTGAGTCAGATTATAAAATAATTCAGGTATACTCAGTGGCCTCTGAAAGTGACAGCATTAGAAGAAATTGTCACTGAGACTTTGGTTTATACAACAAAGTACATCTTTTCTCTAATGGGTTTTTAGAAGCAGAACTAAAATGTGCCACGTGGGGGAGTATTAAATCCACATGAGAAGCCGAACAACATTCAGCATTTGGAATCCTAAACAGGAGGCTGTAGGGTGCCTGCCACGGTTTATAAAAAGATGCATATAATTTTAGCTTCAAAATTGCCAAAAGGACTTATATTTTTATTTTTTATTTTTTTTTCAGATTTGTACACATGCGAACCGAAGAGAGGAAGAAAGTGAATGTGATTATCACTTTAGAAATTGAGAGCTGTTCTGCATTTTCATGATTTTTTGTCTCAGGAAACAAAGGCCTTTTTGGGGGGCTGCGGTGGGGAACTGCCACTCTCAGATCTAGCAGAAATGATTAATGGCAAGTCCAAGTCAGGAGCCCTTTGTAGTCTCTCGTCGTAGACGCGTCTGTGACACCCTTGGGTCTACGAGGTAATTCGCGTAGTGAAGATTAACGTGGGAACCAAACAGAGGAGCTCTGTGCCTGGGGCAGACCGCCGGGCAGCACCAGCGTGAAACTCAGCTCGGCTTGCTTCCGCGCGGTTCCTGCACGAGACCGACGTCTAGCTTCCAGGGGCTTATAGAATTATATTGTTATGCTTCTCTTATTAGTAATAATCAAGAGATTTATTTAAAAGTTTCTAAACAAACTCTGAGGCCCAAGTGATGGCTTGATAATGTCCGTTTAATTATAGCTAATTTCCTTCCTCGTGGGCTGGCTACTCTGGAATTTTCATTTGTCTTCTTCAAAGGGGGTTTATATGACACTCCCGCTGGGACCGCTGCTCTCATGGGGGCATGGGGGTGTCATCTCTGCCTTCCACCTGCCCCATGAAGGGCTCTGTCTATGAGTGGAGTTGGGGGGGCATTAGAGAGTTGGGTCTCAGGCATGTCCTCACTGATGGGCCATGAACTCTGAGCTGGGCCAGACCTCAAGTATTCCCGGGACCCTGCACCAATGTCTGCAGCTCACGGGGTCACAGACTTTGCTTGGTGAGAACCCTCACCACCAAGGATGTTCAGCCAAGATTAGTTTTCTACCGCCAATGCCGATCAAAGTTCTTTATAAGTAACACACACACACACACTCACGCACGCACGTGCACACTCACCCTCTGTCTTTAAAAATCTCTGATGTTTGTCTACTAGGAGGACACAATTTGGGCTACCACCTGAATCTCTGTTCTCCAAATTACAATGATAAGACCCCAGATATATGCTTCTGTTTGTTTCTTTTCGGTTCTGCCTCTTTTCTTGGTGGACAAAGTTTGTATGTATAGATATTGCTTTGAAGCTCAAATAACAGAAAACTTGTCGAGGAATATCTTTTTGCTTGACACACAAATTTTAGGCTGGATGGAGGCTTTCAGGGATGCGGAGAGATTATCTTCTAGGGTTCATGACACATGGATGCAGTGTCGAAACACCAGAGGTAGAGAAATGTTAATCAAAGCAAAGTGTGTATGCCTGTGTGTGTGTGAGTGTGTGTGTGTGCATGTGCACACGGAAGGGATTTCTGAACTAAATCCCAATCCAGCTGTGGTCCATGGTCCTAATCAGATCTGCAGCCTGTTTTAGAAACAGACTTTGGTTGGCGCCGAGCCCCGCCGGGTCCCTTCAGGTGCTGTCTGTGGCTGCTCGCCCTCTAGGACAGCAGCGTGGATAGTTGTGACACAGCCTAAGGGCTTGCAAAGCCTAAAATATTCACCGTGTGGCTCTGATAAAAAGTTGGCCCTCCCCTTCCTACGTATCTACATGTCACCGACAAAGTAGAGACTAGGAACCTCTAACAGAGGAACTCATCACCCCAGGACAAGCTGATAAAGCGGCCCCTCCTTGTTCTCTGTTTGTGTATGATTTGGCACCTCCCCGCCGACGGCTCTGGCTCGGAGACAGCATCCTTAGGAACTTTGCAGAACACTTTCCTTGGCTCTTCTCAGCTACTCCTCAAGGCTTCTTACCCTCTGTCTCTCTCTGCCTGTGTGGCCCCGTCCCATGAACATGTCCTGGACACATGGGGAGACAAGGGAAGGTGTGGGTTGGGTGACAGCATTGTTGGGAGAGCTTCTAGTGAGAGGAACAACTTTTCTCAAAGAACATGCGTTTTATAATTTTTGAAGAAAAAGATCTAGGGGTCTGCCCCGGGGTTCTCAGTCAGTGGTGACCCTCGCAAGTTGTAGGAATAACCTCACAGGGAACCTAGAGTAGAGTCATCAAGTGTAAAGGTGACCTGAGGCTGGCAGATGACAGAGCCAGACTCTAGGAGCCTCGGAAAGCTCGTCGGAAATAGGTCGAATGTCACACGGGGAGCCGTAGAGGCGATAAGGAAGGGTCTTGGGTCTGGGCAGAGGAACGAAGTGAGCAAGTACAACAAGCACAAGAAGCCGTCCAGACACGTAAGGACAGGGAGGCGCGTGTCTCTCTACCGGTTAACGCGTGACTAGGGTCTTCTCTATGCTGGCACTGGGTTAGACAAGGGGGGTCTGCGTGGAACAGACAGACACGGAATGGAGAAACCCAGTCCCTGCAGTTCAGTATGGGAACAGACATTGCACGCAAGTTACCAGAAATGAGACAAATTCATAAGTAAAGAGTTCTCTGGAAACAGGTAAGGGGAGACTCTGGCCGATCCTGCTTGTAAATGTTGAGTACGCTGGTGGGGGTGCGTGGGGGTAATCAGGGAAACCTTTCCTTAATTCACCCAACAGTTATTGAATATCTACTTGGTGCCAGAAGAAAAATCCCAGGCACTGAATGATCATGTTAAACAAACTTGGTCTCTGTCTTCACGGCCTTTATAATTTATTGGTAAAAAGAGAGAAATAAACATATAAATGAATAAATAAAACGTACGCTACGAAATGAATCGCCAGGCTGCCGTGAGCAGAATAACGGTTGGGAGGTAGGCTGTGGTCACGTGGGACTCCTCTGAAGAGATGTGACGGTGGAGACCAAAGAATGAGGAGATGCTACCTTGGTGGAGGGCAGCCCACATGGAGGGCACACGCCAGGATGTTGTTGTACCGTGTCGTAAGCCGAGGGGAGCGTGATTCAGGAACTTGGGGGGTATAGTTGGTTTCTATTTTTTTAAGACTTTATTTGTCAGAGACAGAGAGAGCACAAGCAGGGGGAGAGGGAGAGGCAGGCTCCCGCTGAACCGGGAGTCAGACACGGGGCTCGAGCCCAGGACCCTGAGATCATGACCTGAGCAGATGCTTAACTGACTGAGCCCCCCGAGGCATCCCGCTGATTCCTACTTTTATACGACGTCTTTGTAGTCTTGCTGCTGTTTTCAGTAAGCGAGACAGTAACAAACACAAGCCAGTCTGAGATGGAGTGACTGGTAGGCCGAGGGACTTCAACCTATGAGACGGATCTTCGGCTGGAAGGAAAGGTGGTCGAGGCAGGACAGGAGACCTGTGTTCCGGTATTTGTGAGTCTAGAGTCGTGTGGAGTCCAGACCGACGGCTTCAGGACGAGGGTATGGGAGTGACAAGGAGCTGAGTTTCAGTTCCTGGAAACTAACACATTAACAATCTGGATTGGTCCATTTATTTTGTAATAGAGTGAACTCTTCAATAGGGAAATTAAAAATTAATGTTAGAAACATGAGAAAGGAAAATGGCGTCATGGCCAGGAGGGAAAGAAATGGAGGCTGTGGATCTCCTCGTATGTAATAGACTTTATAGTCTACCTTTCATGCATTTTATCTGAGAGAGAGAAAGACATTCAAAACCAGCTACGGCGTCCTCACAGAATAGAGCATCAGCCTGGGTCCCTCTGTGATTGTGATGATGTGAGGAAGAAAAAGGCCACTTCATAATCACGTAGAAGCACGTTCAAAAATGGCATCACCACACAAACGATAAAGGACCTCCCTCTCCTAGTGAACGTGAGTGACCGCTTCTTCATCGATGACTGCTCTCACCTACCTTCTGGGTGAGATTCATTAAGATGCCCCATCATAGAATCCAGTTCACACCAAGCCCTGCTCCCCTGAGCCGTCCACAGACCGCCTTCATAATCCTTTGGAAATTCCGCTCTAACACCCCCTTACTCAACCCTGCGCGGTGCCGGTGATGTGCGACCCCTCACGGCAGGGAGTCAGTGGGACTGATGTCGTGAAACTACAGGTGTGGTCCCATCTTTCTGCTGGAGGAGAAGTAACTTCGATGTGGTTGCGGAGTGATTTTGGGGAGTTTAATTAACACACATTTACATCTACAACAGGAAGCCGGGAGGTATACAGACACGTTCTAGAACGAATGAGGTGACTTTGTGTGTTTATCACACTTAACCTCACGGCACACACTTATGCAGGGACAACATAGACTCGAAGACGCTCAGGACTGTCTGAGGGCATGTGGCCGTGAGCGGGGCTCGGCAGGATAGCCCCACCACGACCGGCGTTTCTGAGCTTAGTGATGACCACAGTTCTGTGGTCAGAGCATGGGCACTTTCAGCTGCATGACCTGGGACACATCATTACACTCTCTGTGCCTTGGTTTCCCCACATGGGAAATGGGAATGACCCTTGTACCCACCTCACAGAGTAACTGCGAAAATCGTATTCGCGCATGTGCTGTGCTCAGAAAGATACATGTGACCTAGTAGAGGCTTCGTAATTGGGTATTTTGGTAGAACTGGGGTTGAAATAAAGGTTTCCGAGGCTCTAAGACCCAAGCTTCTCCCCACCCCCAGAGCTGCCTGCTCCTATCAGGGAGGCTTCCTGAAGGAAGAGAGATATAGGGCTGGGTCAGGCACATGATCAGGTGAAGTATCTGGTTGGAAAGATGCAGGGAAATACAAAGTCTTTGGATTTGTGAGGCCAGACAGGAAATGTGAGGGAGCGTGTGATTATGGGAAGAGTAGTAAAAGGATGGGGCCCTGTTTCAAAGCCAGAGTCCAGGAGTCTGTGTTAAGAAGCTGGTGGTGATAGGGAGAGGGGTAGGTGTCAAGGAAGGGATGGTGAGATGGAGGCATTTGGGAGAGCTTCTCAGAGCTCAGGTGGTGGAAGGTGACAGGGCATTCGTCCAAGTGCTCTCCCAGGAGGAGGGCCCTGATCCCCACTGCCTTTGGGGCTGGAGGTCTCTCCCTTGCCTGTGCCCCTTGTGGCCTGAAACAGGGTTGGCTCACGGGACCCTGCCCCATGAGGATGGCCTCTCTACAGAGAGAAAAGGCTCCTGGATCCAGTCTTGGTCTCCCACGTATGTCTGAGCCCAGCAAGACAGAAACAGATGCAGGAGACGTGCAGCTGCTGGTAGGTGATCCCAGGGCCACACTAGCGACGCAGACTGGGGATCTGAAAGGTGGGACCGATACTGAGGGATTTGAAAACAGCTAATATCCTGAAATTGGAGAGGTGGATCAGTGGAAAGATGACTTACGTGAGGACTTGGAATGTCTGGCTTTGAGAGTCACAGATGAGCAGTTGGGAAGACCCTCCCCATCCTCCTGAGCCCCCCGTTCAATACTTGAATTGACTCCACAACTGAGAGAGTGGCTAACTGGGCTCACACCTGCTCTGAAAGTGTGGAGAGACAGGAAGCTGCTGTGTGTGCGGCCACAGGCTGGCCATGTGCGGTCAGGAGGGTCGAGAGTGGGGTCTTCAGAGACAAACACTCATGACCCAGGAGCCGTGAATACAACGATCTGATGAGATGGGTCGTCTCGGGAGCAGCCGTAGTGGGAAGGACTCACCTAGAGAGGCCCGGACTCAGGCTCTCCAGCCGCGGGGTGAAGGGCACTTGTTGACATTAGAATTGGAGATCCAGAGGGTGGGCCCTTCTGGAATCATTCCATGTTTGCCTGGACCTACACTTGCAGCTTCAGGAGAGCTAACTGGTAGGAAGAGGAAACGGCATCAGTAACAGTAACTACACACCGAAGGTGATCAGAAATACTTGTTGAATGTACTTCCTGTGGAAGAACAAGAATGATGGGCTCTTGAACAGGACTAGGGGAAGGGATGCAAGCCCAGGTCTTCCAGGCTAAGTTCCTGTAGGTACCCTGAGCTTGAGGTGCCACGGGGACGGAAGGAAGGAGGTGTTCAGGTGCAACTAAAGATATAACTTAAATTCGGGCTGCAGGAAAGTTCAGGTACATTCACAAAGCCTTCACTGAGCTCACAGGTCTGAGCTTGTCGCTCTGAGCACTGGCGGGACATACGGTAGTTAATGAAGTTCTGCCTCTCAAAGATCTTGCCAGTTCCCGGGGAAGACAGACTTCTCATGGAGGTGATGCCGTGTGCTAAGTGGGCACTGCAAACGTGGAAGAAGGAATCAGTCATGTTTTCCAACGGGGCCAGGAAAGGCGTCACTGGAGAGCTGCCATTTGACCTAATTTTGAAGGATGAGAAGTGGTTGTCAGACAGGGGAAAAAGCAAAAGGGGCAAATCAGAAGCAAAGGTTTAAGGGGGGCACAGATGCCAGAAATGCAATGAAGCAAAGATTTCTGTTCTAACCTCATTTGTCTCCTGTACTTGGAGTGGAGAATGCACAGTTCCTGTAGATACAAGAGGTTCACGAGGACCTCCTTACACATGAAGTGCTCTGAGTCAATCGAGCATTTTAAAACATCAAACTCAGAAGTTCATTGGTACTGCAGGGCACTTGGGTTTGGGAGCCCTGTTGGGGTTTGGGTGGGTGGTATGAGCCGAGGAGGAAGTGTGAGGGCCCTACCAGTTGTTAAATTAACTAGTTTGATTAAAACATTGGTTCCATTGAATACTTTGAATGTGAAAGCCATTGTACCCAAGTATTAGGACTGCAAAATGAGTGAGAGACGGCAGATGGTCAGCCTGAAATCTGGAATTTGGACAGTCCTCCCCGGAGGCACTGAGACATACACAGGGTGTGGCGGAGCTGTCACCGCTGCCGTGTTTGTATTCATGCTCTCTGTGATGTTTTGTGTTGGTGGTTCGGTGGTTTCTCTCTCTCTCTCCCTTTTTGCATTTGCTTTGCACTGTGCTTGAAAATAATTAGAATATGCAACACTTTTTTTTTTGGTATGAAATTTTGCCAAGCCAGCTAAGATTTCCCCACCCCTACTGATAACAATCGGTTTTCTGATATGCAGAATGTGTGCGTCTTGACTGTTGGTGGGGTTCCTCCTGACTTGTGAACCACCCACTTGGCTTTCCACCAGCAACACCCACAAGGCAAATTCACACCTTCTTGTCCGAGCTGGAGGTCAGGATAGTTAAATATCAGTGATGTTTTAAAAACTGATCATGCCGTCCGTCTAGCTAACATTCCTCCTAAGGAGCTAAGGTCCCAAATCACTGGGCAAACCTCCCAGCTATATCACCACAGAGGGGAACGTGCATTTCCCGAGGTCCCGCTCTTCCTGTCCTGCACCTACACATGTGCTTTTTGTCTGAAATGTTTATTTTCCTCTTTTAGCTAACTAACTGCCACTGTTCCTGGAAAATTCAGTCCGGGAGGTTCTTCCTCTGAGAAGCTTCTCAGTCAGGCTGGTCCGAGGAACCAGCCCCTTCCTCGACGCTCCGTGGCTCCGCACTTCTCAGGCGATACCAGGAGGACTGACTGGTGTGCTGCTTTCCCTTCGAGGCCGTCAGCTGTCTGGGGCAGGGACCGTGCCTTGCTGAAGTCGGATTCTTTATCCCAGATACACGTGTATTCGAGAAGTGTTTGTGTTTGTGAACAGGAACGACAGACTTGCCCCTGCCTTCATCTCATTTACAAAACTCACCTTTTGAATTTGACTGAAGGAAACACTATGACCTGAGAAAGGGGATAGAATATTTGGGGAAGGGCACACAGTGTAGCCAGCATGGAGGGCAGGGGTTCAAATCCTGTTTTTGTCACATGGTATCGATAAGAAATAGAAGAGTTTTATCATCTCACCCTTCTCTCTGTTCTTGAACTTTCCCATCTGTAAAATGGGTATAACAATGGTTTTCATCACTTGTGTGAAATGAAGTAAAATACAAGCCACTTGTAAAAATGCTTGATGCGTCATAAGCGTTAGCTGTTGTTATCTTTAGAGCAGTATCCCCAGTAGCGGCAGTTAGAGTAATAAAGTGCTGCCTTTACATTAAAAAAAAACAAACAACAAAGACAAATGAAGTTTTGAGTTCGGTTTGGCAGTCGCCTGTCCCCACTTTCGTCCCCCTTCTTCCCTCCCCCACCTCAGCCTCCCATGGAACCGCACAACCACTCGAGCCTGGCTGAGTTCGTGCTCCTTGGTTTCCCCAAAGTGGGCCACATCAAGGGCTGGCTTTTTGTCCTGCTGCTGTTGGCATACCTGTTCACTATCTGTGGTAACACGCTCATCTTCCTGGTCATACGACTGGATGCAGCCCTACACACCCCCATGTACCACTTCATCAGTACACTTTCCTTCCTGGAGCTGTGGTATACAGCCACCACCATCCCCAAGATGCTGGCCAATCTGCTCAGTGAGAAGAAGACCATTTCCTTTGCAGGATGCCTCCTTCAGACCTACTTTTTCCACTCCCTAGGGGCCTCTGAATGCTACCTTCTAACAGCCATGGCCTATGACCGATACCTGGCCATCTGCCGGCCCCTCCACTACCCCGCAATCATGACCCCAGCACTCTGTGGCAAGATGGCTGCTGCTTGTTGGACTTGTGGCTTCCTGTGTCCCATTTCTGAAGTCATCCTGGTGTCCCAGCTCCCCTTCTGTGGCTATAATGAAATTCAACACATCTTCTGTGACCTTCCACCTCTGCTGAGCCTGGCATGCAAGGACACAGCCACTAATGTCCTCGTGGACTTTGCCATCAACGGCTTCATCATCCTTGTCACCTGCCTCTTCATTATGGTGTCCTACGGAAGAATCATTGGTGCTGTCCGAAAAATAAAAACAGCAGCAGGGAGAAAGAAGGCCTTCTCCACATGTGCCTCCCATCTCACCGTGGTTCTCATCTTCTTTGGCTGCATCATCTTCATGTATGTGCGCCTGAGGAAGAGCTATTCTCTGGCCCTTGACCAGACACTTGCTGTGGTCTACTCTGTACTGACACCACTGGTCAACCCAATCATCTACAGTCTTCGTAACAAGGAACTCATTAAGGCCATCAGGAGGACCATCTTGCGGAAAGGGGGGAGAGCCAGTCCCACTCACCACTGACCCTCTACCAAGGTCTTTCCTCCACTTCAATGTTGGCTCATTCAAGTTCTACGGGCCTTTGTCTTACCTTGAATAATCTTCCCATTGTCACGCATGCTATGGACCTCATCCCCTTTTGCCTTCTCAAAGACATAATTTACATTTTTCTTTAATTTCCTACATCTTTATAGTTTTCCGTTTTTTACTTGATCAGTGCTTTCAGCATTTAAGAACACTTTAGAATTTCCCTTCTTAACAAGCACACATATTTCCTTGGCCTACATTCTCAGCCAGCTAGAAGTCTATTTCTCTCTGCTCCCATTTCCAGTTAAACTTCTCAACATGATTAATGACACAATCTACCTCCTCTTCTTCACTTCCTACCCACTTTACAACCCATTGCCATCTGGAATTGGCTCAGACCTTTCCCAAAAATACTTTGCCAAGATCATTAATGACCTCCATGCTGAATCCATTAGACCCTTCTTGTCTTTCCTCTTTCTTGAACTCTTGATACTTGTGACCAGTTCTTCCTTCTCAAAAAGGTTTGTCTCTCAGCTTTGATTGCATCATTATCTCTTCTTTTTCTCCTTATTCCTTGAATCCATCTTTTTATCTTTTTTTTTTTTTTTGGTCCTATCTTACTAGATGCTTAAGTTATTCTTGGCTCCAAAAATGTTGCACTATTTCCCCCCAATGTCTCATTTTGTTCCCTTCTCATCAGGTGAGTGATTGTTCAGATGTCACATTCCAGTGACATTATCTTCAAGAGGTTAATGTAGATGATCACCTAATGCATGTTATCTAATGTATGGAACTCATTTTTTCTCTTTGAAGTTATGCTTATTTCCTTCTAAATATGTACCACAACTTGTATGCCTATATGCAGATAGAGAGATCAAAACAATATATATTTGTTGTTCTTTCCTACAATCTATAAACTGCATTTGGTCTGAAATAATGTCAGTTTTGTTACTTGCTCTATGTCCAGAATCTAACAAGTGTCTAAACTTGCTGAGTATCAGTAAAAATGTCAAGAGTGAAAAATATAATGAATCTGACCCACTCCTCTCACTAACACATTCTGGTCCCCACTCTAATCACTACAGGAACCCCACTCTTTTTTACAGTCCTTTGATGCCTTCCAGGTGAACTCACCCCCTGTCTCCTGCACAACCAGCCTCAGCTTGCTGACCTCTGCCTTTAAATCCCTTTGGATAATACTGATAATTAATCATTAATTACTGTGTACCACTCTCAGTTATCCTTTCTGGATCTCTATTTCTTTATTCATAAACTTCGGTGGGCAGGTTAGAGGATGTTCACTGTTAACGTTATGTGATTCTAAGACCCCATTTAACCCTTTATTTTCTCTTATATCAAAAGATGTCTTTTGGGGTCTTGAATTCCAAGTCTGGCTATTTGTCACAAAATGAGAGGTCCTCCCCACCCTGGGTCACAAATTCCCAGACTCTTTTAAGATTAAGATTTTTATCTTGAAAATTAAGATTAAGATTTTTATCTTAAAATAGATTTATTAAATTTTTTAAGTATTCAAGCAATTACTTCAAACATAAGACTTTTCTTAGCCATGCAGATTAATTGGACGTTGAAACTATTTTTCTTGCATACAGCATATGGATATGAAGTTATGAAAGTTCCATATTTGTGCGGACATATGTATACATGTGTATACATATATACACACAATATGCAAACATATAAAGAAACCGACAACTTCTGCAGAACAATGAGGGGAGAAACCATGGTCCTCCTTTATGGATGAGACGGCCCCACTATTTCTTCACCTATTTTAATTTCTCTCCTTTCTGTTTCTGCATCCATTTTTCTCTCTGTATTATTGTACATTAAAACTCTTTCTTCTCCATATGTTCCTTAGACATATGGAGAGCAGAAGGCATTCTCACGATCCCCTCCTATTC
>PISX010008556.1:63016-81338 GCA_004024625.1 Mellivora capensis
GCTCTTCATTCTTTGTGTACGTTGAAATTTCTATCTAGTCTGATTTCCTTCTGCCTGAAGAGTTTTCTTTAACATTTCTCGTAATGCATGTCTCCTGACAATAATTTCTTTCACTCTTTTCCTGAAAATGTCTTTGTTTCACCTCTTTAAAAAATATTTATTTTCTTTATTGTGATATAACTCACATGCCATGCAGTTCACCTCCTAAACTGTGCAATTCAATGACTTTTAGTATATTTACAGAGTTGTGCAACTCTCACCACAATCTACTTTTAGAACATTTGTATCACCCTATCCTTCCCCAATCCCTTACCCCAGGCATCTGCCTATTTTGTCCATTGCATATAAATGGAATCTTGCAATTTGTGTTTTTTTTTTCAACTAGCATCTGTCGTTTAGCATGAGTGCAAAGTTCATCCATACTGCAACATAGATTTTAATCCAACCACATCAATACTTATGATAAACGTTCACTTCAGTACTAAATAATACTCCATTCTATTTATCCATCCACCATTTGATGGACAATTCGGTCATTTCCGCTTTTTGACTATTATGATCAGTGCTTCCATCTACGAGTTCTTCTTCCATTCTCTTGGGTAGACAAATGCAGGAGTGAAATTGCTGGGTCGTCTGGTGATGGTAGGTTTAAACACCTGAGAAACTGTTAAGACAGTTTCCAAAATGACTGCACCATTTTACATTCTCATCAACAGTACTGGGGCCCTATATTTTGCATCCTTCCCTCTACTGTCTGTCCTTTGATTCTGGTCATCTCGGTGAGTATGAGGAGCTCTATGACGCAAGGAGTAGCCTGTCCGTAGGAGATCCAGGAAACATAACAGTCCATTGGGCATCCAGTGTCACATAAATGGCTGGGAGAGCAACTCAGACTTAGATCCAAAATCCCGAGGCAGGGCTTTTTTCAAGCCAAGAGAACAGGAGAGTAAAGGGAGGGTCCTGTGTGTGAGAGAAGATAAAACCATTGTAGAAAGGTGCAACAGGTAGGATCAGGAATCTGTATTAACAGTGTTGTGTGTCAGCCTGTCCCTGTCTTCACTTGGGGTCCAAGAGGCCAGTCACATTTTAGAAAGATCCTATTATCTTTGGAAGGTGTTGGAAGGTGTATGCTTTCTTGCAGGTCCCGCAGCACAGGAACCCATTTGAAACTCGGGCTCCCACCCTAATAACTGTATTGTGCTGAAAAAAATCATTGCCCTGAGAGATGTTCTATCTCAACCTGGGCAGATAGTTACTATTACTGAGGCAAACTCACAGGTACGCAGGATCACTGACTGATGAACTTCCTGTGTCTTGGTCCTTTCCCTGAGAGAGCACTTTGGCAACCCCAGGAGGGCTGCTCCAAAGGTCCAGGGGCTTCTGCCTCTATGAGGACCTAACAAGGATACAGGCCACGGGAGAGGAGGCTCTCATGGTGTGACTGACTCCCAGGGGCTCCATCAAAGTGTTGCACTCCCTTCCCGTCCCAGGAGTGCCCCTGTGACTGTAAATGAGGGGGGAGAAGTGAGCAGGGAGCTCTTCCAGCTCCAAACTCTGAGCGGTGATTGGACTCTCCAGTGTAAGGCCCTCTGATCCCTCCCCACCGTTGAGCTCCGGGTAAGGACATTGTCACTCAGGCATTTTACTCTCCTGTTTTTTCCTGGTTGGAGCACTGGGAAGAAATGGGGCATTCAGAAATTGGGAGAGGTATAGAATAATCAGGGTCCACAGGCATATCATTCAGAACACACAAAAATTTTTTAAAATAAAATGCAAAGATATTCTGCTTTCCTGATGATATCATACAGTCTGGGTGCAGAATCAGCAAATTGGCCATGTTTTAACCTGTGTGATCCTGAGCAAACCATTTGCCCCATCTGGGTCCTGGTTTCCTCTTTTGCACAATGAAGATATAGAACAAGATGATCTAAAATTGCATCCCTTCTTAACCCAGGTCTTTGGTTCTATTCCTAAATAATTAGTAATAATTAAAAATCATGAAATATGAAAAAATATGAAATAATGAAAAAGATTTGCTCTCAAAGTGTTTTACAGTAAAGCAACTTAGTATTGTTGCAAAGGACCCAAGTAAGATGGATGCTAATTTATACATGTGTTAGGTTTTATAAGAGCCCTGATTCCAATATCAGGAGACCAATGGGAAGAGTTGAGCAGTTGGTGAGCTAAGGGTCTGGACTATTCATCCTGGTTATCACCAGTTTTTTTCATTTTTTGCCACAACTGTGAGACCTCAGACATGGAGCCAAACACTCTAGGAGGTGGGCCATAAAGAGATTTTGATTTCACAAATCTCACAGAAAGTTGCTTTGGAATGATAAGGCATATGAAAAGAAGGTATTGTAGATCATGATAGGTTGTAGTTGGAAGCAAATTGAGGAAGGGTGGCTGGGAATTCAGATGTGGGAAAGGTTGGTGTTTGCCACAGACAGGGAAAGAAAGTGGGGAACTTGAGCCTCCCAGTTATGAGATGTCTATGTGCAGACGTGGCAGGAATTGTGTTCTCAGGAGGGTAGGCTGCCAACTGAAGGCTCAAGATTAAACAAGGGACCAATCGGCAAACTGAAATTTCTGTGATGATGGTGAAGACAGTGTTTAAAGCATGAATCTGGACCAGAACAACAGGGATTTTCCACAGAGCAGTGCTGGGGATAGTGGGTGAAACTCAGAAGTCAGGTCAGTGAGGAGATTCAGTGTATCACTGAAGTTTTTCAACGACAGAGAGAATTGTCTTACGGAGCAAGGAGCTTCAGCTTTCCCTTCCCTTCTCTTCCCTTTCTTTTCTTCCTTTTTCTTTTTCTTCTTCTTTTTATTTTCTTTTCCTTTTCTTTCTTTCTTTTTTTTTTTTTTGGTGGTGGTTTGAAACAATCTTTTATTTTTATGAATTGATGGGACTCTCTGTTACACTTAAAAGATTTTTAATGATCCAGTGAAACCCAAGAACAGGCGACAGACAGATAAACACGAAGGATCTGGTAGGAGTCAATTTTAGTGACAGAGGTGAGAGATGTCCCGGCTGGAACCAGTGAAAATCGATCCTATATTTGAGAGAAAGACAGAAACAAGGAGCATGGTGAGGATTTGGGCGTGTGAGCCACAAGACCGTGACTGCCCAGGCTGGAGAGGGGAGGCCTCCGTGGGGGGCGCCCACAGGAGTGAGGTTTGAGCTGTTAGTCATCCCAAGGGAGGTGGGACCAGGGTGTTGAGTCTGGAATTTGGGACACAGTGTTGGCTGAGAGTTGATCTGGAAAGTCTTCAACCTATTTGGTGCTTTCGGCCAGGACATCGGATGGCATTGATAAAGCAGTGAGTTTACAAAACAAAGACGAAGGAAGAATCAACACTGAGCTCTGTGAAGGTAGGGCAGAGAGAAAGAACTGGCAAGGGCGACTGAGGAGAGACCACTCTGGTAGGAAGACTCTGGAGGATGGCACCTGGAGAACCAATGAGGAGAGTATTTCAAGGGGCAGGACTGAGTCCCTGGTCAAGGCTGGCTGACAGTCCAGGCCACCCAAGGAATGGGAACTGGTGGCTCTTACATAACTGGCGTGAGTGAGGAAGGGCTGGGGCGAGGGTCTGACTGCGATGGTTTAAGAGAAAGCTGGGTCCTTGGGGGAGCATTGTTGAGTGAACAGGGGAGGAAACAGACTGGAGGCTGTGGGATAAGTGAGTCAAGAGAAGGAATTTGGGGGTTTGTTGTTTAATCGTTGAGTAAGTGAGAATAGGAGCGTGTTTCTGTGATGAGGGAATGTCCCAACACACACACACAGTTGGTTTGCAAGTAGTTGCTTCTCTATTTTCTCTATTAGAATATTTGTTTCCTGACTTCAGTTCCCCTCTGTTACTTACCTGTTTAGCTCCTGTTCTAAGAATAATGCTTCCAATACAAAAAAACATCCAATAAATTTTTATTACATTGACCTCACCATACAATGTAAATATCTACCATCTGTGAAGCAATAAATCAGAAAAGTGTGCCTGAGGTCAGTCGAGGTGGAGAGTAGAGGGAAGTGGCCACAGTTTGGAATAGAAATGCAAAGAGATAGATTTGCCTCCCTGTTTTCTGTGACTCGCAGATTTACTCTACCTCCTTTTGCATTGACTGAGATTCATGTCAGTGTCCTGAAGACTGAAACTCTGACTTCCACGCTCCTGGAGGAGCTGCTAGACCTGGGTCTCCGTTAGGATGAGGGAGGGGGCCCAGCGTAGAAGGGCGGATTCTTTGGTATCCAGAAGTTGAAGAAGAAAATTAGTTGAAATTATAAATAAAAATATGCAATTGAAGTGATGTAATCTTGGTCCATTACAAGACCAATATTTTATCCGTGTAAAGGATGGTTTATACCTAAGACAAAGAATATAGATAAGTAACAAGATAAACCCTCAATGGGGAATATTTAAGTTTCTAAAACCTACATGGTTTCCATTAAGCAAGATAATTGGGTTGCAAAGTGGATTATGGGGACCACAAAATGAGCTGTGAGACCAGAGGGCTTCAAGTCTGATGACAAGAGTGGACAGTGAAGGAGGCTGCTGGCAGGGATCGATTTTCTGGTCTCTGAAAGCCTTCGCTGGGAGCACCATACTCTGCAGGGGGTGGAGGCTTCTTGCTCATGTCTGCTCATTCTTCCTCGTCCTCCCACATCTAGGGACATGACTTGAGAGCCATGGACCCCGGCAACTGGAGCCAGGTGACAGAGTTCATCATTTTGGGCTTTCCCTATCTTCAGGGGGTCCAGGCGTACCTCTTCGTCTTGTTGCTTCTAATCTATCTCACCACCGTCCTGGGAAACCTGCTGATATTCCTGGTGGTGCGCCTGGACTCCCGTCTCCACACACCCATGTACCACTTTGTCAGCGCTCTCTCCCTGCTGGAGCTCGGCTACACCGCGGCCACCATCCCCAAGATGCTGTCGAACCTGCTCAGTGTGGAGAAGACCATTTCCTTCTCTGGATGCCTCCTACAAATCTATTTCTTTCACTCTCTTGGGGCTACTGAGTGCTATATCCTCACAGCTATGGCTTATGACAGGTACTTAGCCATCTGCCGGCCCCTCCACTATCCCACCCTCATGACCCCAGAACTCTGTGCCAAGATTGCTGTTGGCTGTTGGTTGGGAGGCCTGGCTGGGCCGGTGGCTGAAATTTCCTTAGTGTCCCGTCTCCCTTTCTGTGGCCCCAATCACATTCAGCACATCTTTTGTGATTTCCCTCCTGTACTGAGCTTGGCTTGTACGGATACTTCTATCAACGTCCTCGTGGACTTTGTTATCAATTCCTGCAAGATCCTGGCCACCTTCCTGTTGATCCTCAGCTCCTACGTCCAGATCATCCACACGGTACTCAGCATCCCTTCAGCTGCGGGCAAGAGGAAGGCCTTCTCCACCTGCGCCTCCCACCTGACTGTAGTTCTCATCTTCTACGGCAGCATCCTCTTCATGTACGTGCGGCTGAAGAAGAGCTACTCTCTGGACTATGACCGCGCCCTAGCTGTGGTCTACTCGGTGCTCACGCCCTTCCTCAACCCCTTCATCTACAGCTTTCGCAACAAGGATATCAAGGAGGCCATCAGGAGACAGTTAACGAGGTCAGGGACACTGGGATGAAGGTGGGCAGGACAGGCCACAGGGGAGGCTGACATATGGTGACGCTGAGGGTCTTCAGGCACCACCAATGAGAAATTGAGCCTTGAGAGCTTTTCTGCACAGGACGCAGATCTGGGGTGAGGACGGTCTGGCTCCCAGTGCCAACACAAACGTTCTGTCTGCTGGAGCCACACGCAGCTAGCGGCCAGACAGGAAGATGGTAGAGCGTGGTGATTTTCATATCTCAGATGTTTGTATGGCACATATGGGATTTTTGTCAGCTCTGCGCCTTAACTAGTATGAATGTACAACACACACACACACACACACAGTAAATTTGTTGTATATTTAATATATGCATTTAGTCATATTCTAAGCAATAATTTTTGCGAAATAAATTTTAGAACAAAAAACAACTAGTTTTCCATGTATCAATTACCCCATGATTGTTTATATATTAAAACGGAAAACACCAGCATAGTACAGGAAAACATACTAACAACATACATCTGTGTTTAGACCCTAGTTCATTCAGTTACTTATTAATTACATAATCTTTAGAAAGTAACTAAAAATCTCAGAGTCTTAACTTCACCATCTGTTAAAAATATTTGCTTGAAGATTGTTCTGAGAATGAGTGTTACGGTCTATACAGCACAAGCACAGTGCTGGCATGTAGCTGATAGCTATGTGTGTGTGTACACATATATGTGTATAATTCTGCCCCAAACCTCTCATTACACTGAGACTTAGAACAATATCCAGGAAAATGTAATTATGCAAAAATTATGCAAAAGAATTCCCAGATACTGTACTCTAGAGGAAAGGAGTAAAGGAGCCAGAGGGCGTGTGTGAGAGCTGAGCCAGCTGGTGGCCCTAGGGTTCTGGCCAATTGTTAATGTCGGTCTTGGTGGTCCTGACATCCATTCCCAGTGAGAGTGCAGGAGTCAAGCCAGGTTAAGACTACTCTCTACATTGGACTACTTCTTTATTCTGTTTCAAGCTAATTATTTCCTTAAACATATGAAAATATGTGAAAAATAATCCTATAGCTTACCTATGAGAATTGTGGTGATTTCATTATTAGCTGGTATTAGGGTTTATTATGCATCTAATATCTACTATGAGTAGAGAATCAAACACTGGCTGTAAGAAAACTTGCAATTTTATATAATTCTCTATGGAAATCCTCAAGTGTTTCTATTGCAACCCCCTTAAAGACACACATCCACCCACCCATCCAGTTCAGTAAGCACATGTTTATTCAGCTCTAACTGTGTCTGGTGTCATATTAAGGTCTACATAAAAGGATGAACACAATAAACTCTGTGCAGTTCCTGCCCTTAGGCTGGTTGGGAAGAATTGAGAATACAGATATCAACATTGTAATTAATTTATACTTAGTTACAACTAGTTAATAAAAATTGCGGTAATTAGTTATAAAACACACACACGCACACACACACATACCTCTCGTCTGGAGGAAGTTACATTGAAGCTGAAAACTAAAGGATCAGAATCAGCTATTTTATGAAAGCAATGATTGTATCTATTTCATAAAATTAGAGATTTAAACCCAGGGAGGTGGAACAACTTGTCAGCACTACAGAGAAAGTCAGCCAGGGACTCTGATTAAGAAAACAAAAGCTTCAGCCTCCCAGCTGGGTCCCTCTTCTCTTTAAAAGGGCCGGAAAAGCACAGGAAAAAGGAGAAAAAAAGATGAGAGTACAAGTTAAAACTGCTGATAGATAGCTTATGGGTCTGGAAACAAGCAGACCACGGTAGCCAGGGCATTGGGACCTGAACACCTGCAGAGGACAACTCACAGAATAAAAAAAATTATTTGCTCACCCTGGTAAGGGACTTACAGCTATCATATATAAAGCACACTTACAGCTCAATAATGAAAAAGCAAATAACACAATTGAAAAATGAACAAAGGATCTGAGCAGACACTTATTCAAAGAAGATGTGCAAGTGGCCAATAAGCACATGTAGATGGTCAGCACCATTAGTTGTTGGAGAAATGCAAATCAAGCCCACGGTGAGATTGCACTTCACACGCCATGGGATGGCTAGCATCACAGGGCCCAATACTCACATATGCTGGTGGTGGTGGTGGCAGGGAACCAGGACCCTGTGTTTAATGCAAAACTATGCAGCCACTTTGGAAGACAGCCTGGCATTTCCTCAAAAGATTAAACGTAAAGTTGTCACATAACCCAGCAATTGTACTCCTAGGTGTATATCCAAGAGAAATGAAAGTGTATGTCCATACAAATACTTGTACATGAATATTGATGGCAGTGTTATTCATCGTAGCTAAAGCATAGAGAACATCCAGAGGTCTGCTGATGGAGAACCAAATGAACTAAACGTGTACCTATCCAAACACTGGAGTATATTCATGCAGAACAAGCAATGGGGCCCTCATACCTACCACAGCATGGATGAACCTTGCAAGTATTGTTCCGCATGAAAGAAGGCAGACACAAAAAACGTCACGTACCTGTGATGTCATTCATACACAATATCTGGAATAGAAAAATCTGTACAACAAAAACTGTATTAGTGGAGGAAGTGTGTGTGGAGGGGCACCTGGGTAGGGAGTGGGGATGGCTGAAGGATACAGTGTTTTTGATGAATCAGTGAAGTCTATCCTGAAAATAATAAAGCACTATATGTTAACCAATTTGAATTTAAATAAAATCTAAAAAGAATGCTCTAACCTAAAAAAAAAAAAACCTAACCTAAAAAAAAAAAAGGTACAGAGTTTCTTTTTGAGTGTTTAAAAAGTTCTGCAGTTGACTGTGGGGGTGGGTGCAGGCATCTGTTAATATATTAAAAGCCATTCTATTGCACAGTTTAAATGGCTGAACTGTATGGCTTGTAAACTGCATCTCAATAAAGCTGTTTTAAAAAGTAGGGTTGAAGTTTGGCTAACTTGATAAATATTTGCTTTAAAAATGACTGCAGTGCCTTGACTGGAGTTTGATGGGAACTCAGGGCTTAACAGGTGCACGAACACAGGAACACAGTCTCGTGGGAATATGGCCACACTGTCCACTGGCCTGTTGACTGGACTTTGTTCTGGATGTCTCCACAGGGCAGATGCCTCGAAACATGACTTTTAGACTTAAGGAGACAGGAAAGAGAGAGACATGAAGTGGGGAAGGGGTAAGGGGTGGAGGGTAAGTGAGCAGAAGAGAACTATTTTAAATTAAAAAAGACTTTTTAGAAGACACAACAACCAAAGTCCCATGCATCTTGATCCAGATAAACCAAATGTGAAAGGACGTAAATTATGGGGTGGATGGAGGCACTTGACCGCAGACCGGGTATCATGCACTATTGAGAAATTATTGAATCTTTAGAATGTGACAGTGTATTATGGTTAGTGAAGAAAATATGTTTAGGAGGAAATGTCAACATCTTTGATATTTATTTTAAGATATTTTTGGGGTACCTGAGTGATTCAGTTGGTTAAGTGTCTGTCTTTGGTTCAGGTCATGATCCCAGGGTCCTTGGATGGACTCCCGTGTTGGACTCCCAGCTCAGTGGGAAGCTTGCTTGTCCCTCTCCCTCTGCCTGCAGCTCTCCTGCTTGCACTCTCTCACTCTGTCTCTGCATCAAATAAATAAATAAAATCTTTAAAAATATGTTTTTAAAAAAGAGATGAGGTAAAAATGACAGAATATTATATATTATTAGTTGATATCTATGGGTTTAATATATTCTAGACTTTCATGAATGTTCGCAAATATTGCATAATAAAACATTAAAAAAAAAAAGGCGCCTAAGTGGCTCAGCCCATTAAGCCTCTGACTCTTGATTTTTAGGCTCTGGTCATGATCTCAGGGTTGTGGGGTGGAGTCCCATGGTAGGTTCCGTGCTCAACATGGAGTCTGCTTGAGGTTCTCTCTCTCTCTCTGTCCCTCCCCCCACTTGCAGGTTCTCTTTCTCTTTCTAAAATAATAATTAAATCTATCTTTAAAATAAATAAATAAGGAGAAAGGATAATCATTAAAGGGAGAATTATTATCTGTATCTTCAAACTAGCAGAGAAAAAAAGTTTGTAGAGAAAAATATAAGAAATTCCATCATTTCAACTAGAAAAAAAAAGGAAATAAAAATTTTGAGAGAAATGTTTAAAGAAAAGAGGAAACACAAGTATTTTGGTAGAAACAGTTCCAAGCCTATTTGGACCACAAAACATGTAAATGGTTAAGCTCACCTATTATAATAGAAACATTGTCATACTAGATCTTTTTAATTCAGCTGTTTGCCGCTTATAAGAGAATCGATCTAAATGTACAAACAGGGACAAAGTGTGGTAGGAAAGATAGAGAAAATGTTTGGTGCAGCAATATTAATAACAAAATAGAATTTATGACAAAGACATATTAGCAGCGATATAGAGAGGGACTCTTAAGATACGATAAGGAAAATTCCACCCCAAACATAACATTCTTATTTGGGTTACATCTAACAACATAGCTTCGAAGCATATAAAAAAAGTGATAAAAATTTGGGAGGAAACTAAAGCTTTTAGACATATCTCTGAAAGAAGTGAAAATAATTATGCCAGGAAATAATAAGTAAGGATATGGAAAAATTAAACTAAAGCTATATAATTAAGATTTAGTTATATGCAACATATAAGTTATATACACAAATATAATATACAAGTTATATATATAATATATTGTTATAAAATTCCATGTGTACATGTGCGTATATAAATAAATAGGTCCCACATACCAAACATTTAGAGGAAATACATATATGTATGAAGCATTTCTAGAGTTGCCATAGCTTGTAAAGAAATTCTATTTTGAAATGTAGCTATCTTAGGGATGCAGGCCTGGGTGGCTCCGTGGGCTTAGCCTCTGCCTTCGGCTCAGGTCATGGTCGCAGGGTCCTGGGATCGAGCCCCTCATCAGGCTCTCTGCTCCGCGGGGAGCCTGCTTCCCCCTCCCCGGCCTGCTTCTCTGCCTACTTGTGATCTCTCTCTCTGTCAAATAAATAAATAAGATATTAAAAAATAAAGAAATATAGATATTTTAGTGACTACTTTCTCTGAACATAATGATTTTAGGTGGATGAAGGGAATGGGTTGGAAAGAGATTTTTTAAAGGAGAAAAATGCATCAAAATAACTGTTATCTTCATGATCATTATACTTTGCCAAACATGGGAGTGGTTTAGTCCAAAGATGTAAGACACATGGAAGGAGATCTAGTGTAGCAAAACAAAGAATAAAACATTCATTTTTTGTCATAGAAAAAGTATGCATGCGGCTGAGGGATATCACCTGTTAAGCTGACCCAAACCAGGGCTTTGTGTGGCTCACGTGCCTGAAGCAGGCTTGGTGCTTTGTTTCCTGGGGTTTCAACCCACGTTGAAGGGGATGAGACTCTCCTATCCCGGTCTCAGGGCAGCAGTGTTTCATCCCACGCTCTACGAATATCCTACTCTTTTGCTAAGGGATTTAGTTTTAAGTCTGATCATTTCCCACTTCCAAAATCGAAAGAACTGTGTCTTATGAAGGATAGTAAATGTCCAACACGGGGAAACACCTTATGTCCTAAACAGGACTGATTGTTATCTACACGTGCAAGGCGCTCTTCTGTTTTGTGCCAAAAATCATACAACAATGATCATTTTGGCCCTGTGAAACCTAGGGGATTCAGCATTTGCTACTGGGATCCCAGAGAGCAAAAAGATTGAGTGATATCCCCTGGAGTTCTACCACACGAGGACCCTGGAAGTAATTTTCAGAACAATAATAAAATAATAATAAAAGTAACAAAAAGCATTAAATAATAATTAATATTTTAAAAATATTTTTGGCATGGAATTATCAGCTTAGCCTGGCCCCTTTGGATCTGGTCTCCACACAGACGAGAGACTCTCCCTCCTGTGCTGCTTCTCCTTCCGCTCTCTTAGGTGGATACAGGAACTGCCTGTCACTGTCACCAAGGCGCTTCTCTCTGTTGCCTCTGCTCTTACAGGCACTGATCCACCCATAAGATTAATTGGTCCACAAGTCAAGAACAAAGCTTGGCTGGTTGGCAGCCCGTCGACAGAACCCTGTGCCAAAGGCTGTGGTGTTAAGGATGAGGGAACCTTCTTCCTGCTGTCTGTGTGCCCTTAATCCCACAGGAGGGGGGGGGCGGCAAGCAGGAAACCAGAGAGAAGCAGAAAGATGGAAATCAGGTCATGTCCAAACAAGGGCCCGTGTGGGTCCTGACACCAGTGGGAGTGATATCCGTGTGAGGGGTCTTTCTTGAAGCTTCAAGTAGCTTGAAGTGATGTTGAGAAATGGGGACAGCAGGGGCAAAAATAACCATCCCCGAGCTTTAATCCCAAAGGTTAGGATGTCCTTGTGAAAAGAATTAATGTGCAGAGTTGGAAAATACACAAAAAGGTGTGCATCCTAAGAGGCGTGTCACACAAATAGCACATCTGGGAAGATTCAAAGGAAATAGAATCACGTAATGGCTGGGAACAATGAGTGCACAGGGACCGTTGCATTTTGTGCCGAGAAAACCAACAAATTCAACAGACAATGAAATTCTTATTAAATGCGGCTAAGGACTCGCTAGACTCCCAGGTCCCCAAAGGCCACGCCACCGGTGTGACGGTCGCTAAGTGAATCCTTGGCCCCTAACACAGGACCTGTCATAAAATTGCTACACAAACGTTTTTTAATGACTCAATCTTGAAATCTGGAGGAGCAAACCCTTTCAGCACTTCCTGTGTAATAATTAGTGACCACGTTTCCTCTGGAGCTTCTCCTGGGTTTAGCAACGGGTCTTAGGATGACAGCTGCATGAAGCGGGCACAGGTCTCGGTGACCAGGTCCCAGCTGTGGGAGCAGATGTGATTGTGTTTCTGCCCTGGATTCCTAATCATGAACCCCGTGCCCTGGGACCAGTTATTGAAATTCTGTGCTTTGCATTTCTCATTTGGAACAATTGGGGCTAATATTGCTTCCACAGGAGTGTTGTGAGTATAAATGAGACAGGACAGGTAAGGTACTCGCCCCAAGCTCAGATGTTATTAAAAAATGTCAAATTTTATAAATATCAAAGGGCCCCAGGGCTGGCGACGATCTTAGTGACCGTCTAATGCAGCTGCTCTCCGCGCTGAGCCGTCCTCAGAAGGTTTGGTCAGCTTTCCAGAAATACAAGTTTATGCATCGGCTTCCCTTTCAGATTTTCTAACCCTTACATTCCGGTGACCAGTGGTTTGGGGGAGCTGCTGATCTGATTCAGCCGAAAGTTTTACACATACAGAAACAGCACAACGTAGTGGCAAAGCAAGGTATAAGCTCTTGTCTGAACAGAGTGTCTTTGGGATGCCACAGTCCCCCAGTGAGGGCCGGGAGCTCGTGGAGGACGAAGTCAATGACTCCTACAGCTCGTCAGAGACTGGTGGGTTTCACGAAACTTTTTGGGGAAAACGTTGGCATAATTTCATTTCTTTTTTTTTCTTTTTAAAGTGACTTATTTATTTATTTGAGAGAGAAAGAGAGAGAGCATGAGCGGGGTAGGGTAGAGGGGAAGAATCCCAGCAGACTCCCTGAGCACAGAGCCCGACGTGGGGCTCGATCCGGTGATCCTGAGATCATGAGCTGAGGCAGAACAAGAGTTGGATGCCCAACTGACTGAGCCGCCCAGGCGCCCGGGGTCTGATTTCATTTCTTAAATGCCAAATACATCAAACAAAAGCATGTGTTTCCTGGGGACAGAGGGTGCCGTAGAGCCCTGAGGTTGGGACCGGCTCTATTGCTAAGCTATGTGACTTCAGGGACGTCAGTAAACTTCTCTGGGCGTCAGTTCTAACGTGTAAATAATGGTGATTTCTGACCTAAGCACTTTAGGATATTTTAAGTTTAAAGAGGACTCATCCAAGTGAGGATATTTCGGATGGCAGATTGCTGAAGAAGCTGAGGGGACTGTTTCCACTCCTCATTTGTATGTCACTCTACCAGGCTTCAAATCCTATCATGCCTGGTGTGTGCGATCAGGGCACAGCGGCTGGCGTGAGTTTATGGGTTAAATAAGCTAAAGATGGACACAGTTTCTCTTTAGTGTCAGGACATTTTTTATTCACGCGGGTGCTGAGCAGCAGGAGGATTCAGGAAGGGAGAGAGGACTGGGGACCACGTGACAGTGCAATTGTCAGAACTACAATGTTTTTCACGTCCCTTCAGTCCTGCCGTCTGGCCTCACCTGCGTGTGGCACGTGGGGCTGCAGAGGACAAGGGCAGGAGCCCCGCTGGGGGGCGAGGAGGAAGCTGTGCCCAGCGGCAGCGGGGCCATGCCTGCTGCTTCGGCGACACGAACACAGCCGGGCGTCATCGCAAACGGGCCAGGGCATTGCCACCCACGCCCTGGACACGGCGGTTTTTGTTCTTGTGTGTAATAATAGGGTGATCAGTACTCTATTTCTATGGCAGAAATAGACCATACTCATGAACAAGTCAAGAAGTGAAATGCTGAGCTTGGGGACGTTTCTCCGAGTCCAGCCTCCGGATCTACCTCGGGACCCCGCCGGCCCTCCTCCCACGGCAGAGAAGCCTGCAGATAGCGTCTTTCATGTCCTTGTTTCTCAGGCTGTAGATAATGGGGTTGAGGAAGGGAGCGAGGATAACAAAGGTGACGGCAATCGCTGTGTCCCAAAACACGGAGTAGGAGGCTGAGAATCGCAGATACATGACAGAAACACTGCCAAAAAACAGCAGGAACACAGCCAGGTGGGCGGCACAGGTGGAGAAAGCCTTGTGGCGGCCCTCGGCCGAGGGCATCCCCAGAATCACCACGATGATCCGCACGTAGGACAGGGTGATGGCCAGGAAGGAGGCCAGAATCTCCGCTGCATGGATGGCGTCCACAATGACCACCAGTGATGTGTCTGTGCAGGCCAGGCTCAGCACAGGGGCAAAGTCACAGAAGATCTGCTGGATCTGGTTGGAGCCACAGAAAGGCAGGGTGGCAATCCACATGATCTCAGGGAGCACGAGGAGGAAGCCACAGAGGCAGGACCCGGTGGTTAGCTGGACACAAAGCTTGGGGGTCATGATGGTCGGGTAACGGAGAGGGCTGCAGATGGCGACGTACCTGTCAACGGCCATTGCGGTCAGGACGCAGCCCTCCGTGATGCCCAGCGAGTGGAAGAAGTACATCTGCAGGAGACAGCCAGCCACAGAGATGGTCTTCTGCTCACTGACGAGGCTGGAGAGCATCTTGGGGATGGTGGTCGTGGTGTACCAGATCTCCAGGAAAGACAGGACGCTGATGAAGAAGTACATGGGTGTGTGCAGGGTTGCGTCCAGCTGGACGGCGATGATTATCATCAGGTTCCCGGTTATGATAAATGCGTAGACGAGAAGCAGGGGGATAAAGAACAAGAGGCCGCCTTGATGCAGAGGTGGGAATACAGAGAAAAGGAACTCGGTCACCATAGTCTGATTCTCAGCAGTCACTAGCCGTGTCATCTGCGAGGGAGAAAGGAGACAAACTCCTGCAATGGGAGTGGGGACCGCCCACTGAAGGCCACTCCACTCCTTCCTGTGATCAGTCCCTTAAGCTGACTCTGGGACCCCAGACAGGCCAGTTAGGAATATTTCAAAGCCGTACCTCCACGCCAGAAACACACGGAATGTTTGCATTCGGACCCCTCCATGCGTCTTTTATAAACATCTCCAACTGATGCCAAGGAAACACAAAGTGACACAGAGATTAATTCTCTGGAAATATTTTCTGGAGGCTCAATCACTTCTTTAAGTTCTTGGTTCTTCCCCTCACCCTATGTTTAGCTTCAAAATGTGTACTTCCCCCCCCTCCTTTTTTTTTTTTTAAAGATTTTATTTACTTATGCGAGAGAGAGAGAGAGAGAGAGCTTGTGTACAAGAGAGCACAAGCAGGAGAGGAGCAGAGGGAGAGGGAGAGGGGGAAGCGGACTCCCTACTGAGCAGAGAGCCCGATGCGGGCTTTGATCCCAGCACCCTGAGATCATGACCTGAGTCGAAGGCAGACGCTTAACCAACTGAGCCACCTAGGTGCCCCCCAAATGTGTATCTCTCTTTCTGTTTTTCACTCCTGTTCTTCAGAGAGTGATTAAAAAAAAATACAGAGGTGCAGTCAGGAGGCCTGGGCTCACTGATTGCTCACGTGGCTCTCCCATCCTTTCTGGCCCTGATCCCTAATCTGGGGCTGGCTGAATGGTCGTCTTCATCTCTGCCTTGCTTCTGTTTGTTTCGTGGAGACACCTGCTTCTCCTCAGATGCTAAGTGCCCAGATGTCAGGAAATACTCCCCCTCACACTCCTTCGCTTCTCCCCCTTCTCCTCTCTCAGTGGTTGACACGGACAGTTGCTCAGCCCAGGAGTCTCGACAACCACCTTGTCCCTCCTGGTCACTGAATGTTGGACAAGCATATCACCCCACTTTGCACATCCCACCTCTCCTAGGCTGCATCTAAGAGCCATCAAATAAAAAAATCCCTCCTAACCTAGCTATGGCTGTCTAGGGAAGGAAGTGTCACAAAATCCAGCTGCAACAGAAATCAGACCAGCACCTACTTGTTAGAGGGAAGGCGACTAGACTTTTTGTGAGGCTAATTAAAGTTCGTGACAGTGATATGCATCACCCCTCACCTTGACTATTTTAACATCTTTTACACTGGCTTCCTTACCTCCAACAAGTCATTCTGCAGACGAATGTGCCTAAGTATGGCTTTTCATGTCCCTGTCCTGTTCAAAATGACTCGAGGATAAGTGCCACAGATCTTAGCCCAATACTCATTAGCTTCTCTGATCGGTTCCAATCAAATTTTAGAGACGAATGTTGTTCTACATACTCATCAGCTCAGCCAAATAGGATGAATTTCCTGTGCTTCTATTTTTGCTTATGTCCTTCCTTCCTTTCGTTTTCTTGCTGTCTTCCTCTTGGAATCCTAGTTGCCAGCGCCCAGCAGACCCTCCCGTCGTCCTGCAGCCCTCACTGATCTGCACGGCTGGAAGCGAGCCCTCTCTCCTCCGACCCGCACGCGTGCTGGGGATTCTCTGCTTTCATGACGTGGAACACAGGTTTCCTACACTCTAAGTATTTGTATATTAGTGGTGTCCATCTCTGCAGGTGGACAGAAAGCTCCACAGAGGAATCCTAAGGAATAAATAGTCTTGCCTGGTGATGATCATGACACCAGACTTTGTGTATTTCATCTCATTTATTTCTACCTGTGACAGAGAGATTATAATTGTTTTATAAGTGGAAAAATTGAGAACCAGAAGGGAGAAATAGCTTGTTCAAAATCCACATTTCTGGGGCCTAAAACAAAACTGGAAGCCTGGTCTATAGGCTTTAAAATTCCACTATTATTATTATTATTATTTTTTGTTTATTTAAGTTCCACTGTTGTGTTTTGTATCACAGTGGGATACTTAGGTCAGGAGTCACCAATCATCCTGTCTGCTTCCTACTCCGAACACCACTTTATCCTCAGTCTGTCCTGAGTGTGAAATCAGAGTGGAGGTGTTTTCTGTTTGGTTTGTTTTCAGGTCCCAAGCAGGCTAAAATAAATGCACTGCAGATTAGGAAAATGAATTCCCTTAAAATGCCTCTTGCCTTAAGCCTTAATCCTGTAGGAAGGCTTTGGAGAGGAGGAAGCATCAGTGCCGGGCAGAAGGGCAGAGCCTGCGTGGGGACAGGAGAGAGATGGGAGCGCTCCCCGGCTAAAGAAGCCACGTACGTCTCTGTCCTTTCTCCACCTGAAGCACAGAGAATGATCGTGCTGAGTGGTCCTTATGGAGGGCGTGGCTGGACAAAGCAGGAGGCTATGGGTTATAAGAAAAGGCAAGCAAGTTCAGCACAAATTGGCTCATAAAAGGCAACAGAATGTCTACTTTGTTGCCCACGGGGAGGCCCTTCTCCCTGGGAGGACTGAGCCATTGCTCATCGGTCACATCTTTGTTAACACTCACATATTGATTGATTGGCCCTCTCCCTGTGCCAGTCACTGCTCTAGGTTCAAGGGCTACGTGAAGGTGGATAAAACATTCTTGCCCCTGAAACATGTAAAGAACACTTAAGATTCCTAGAATGACAGATAATTAGCTATGCCCAAAGAGCTCACACTACAAATATTCGTTGTATAGTACAGTAAAAAGAGACTAGATTTTACCCTGGGATGCCTGGGGGCTCAGTTGTTAAGCATCTGTCTTCGGATCAGGTTGTGATCCCAGGGTCCGGGGATTGAGCCCCGTATTGGGCTTCCTGCTCTGTGGGAAGCCTGCTTCTCCTTCTCCCACTTCCCCTGCTTGTGCTCTCTATTTATCTGGCTCTCTCTCTGTCAAATAAATAAATAAAATCTTAAAAAAAGATTTTATTCCTGGGGAGGGGAAGCAGTAAATTTCTCTGTGACTCCCCAGGAATTCTTAACTCTTTGGGCTTCAACAACACTTTAGTGTTGGGAAGACCTTCACCAGTTAGTTGCACTATGTTTCTTCTAATGGCTCTTCTAGAGTTCATGTCTCATTATTTTTAAATTTTTCACTCATGTAATCAAGTTCTAAAATAATGAAGTTTTAGCCCATGCATTGAGGAACCTTTACCCAGAAAGGGTAACTCCTCCTGGGTCTGGAGGAGTTAAGGATACAAGGAAAGTAGAGGGCAGCAGAAGCAGGAGGAGAGGCCGGTGCTTCCTCTCAACA